>MU866132.1:0-137812 GCA_033296915.1 Triangularia setosa | reverse complement strand
GACGCCGGCGTAGTTGTTGATCTTGATCCAATACTGTCATGGAAGACACAGGAACCCATCGAAGAAGATGACTAATGATGACCAGGGTAGGAAATTTGTGCGGAGTTTGGCCTTTTTTTGCTGGGGATGTGGGGAGAAAAGTGGGGATTAATTTGTGTGGGACCCTACCTCCACGTGACATTCAACTGCAACATGTTGCATCCACTCCCATGTGAGCCTTCGATGGATCAATTCAATGTGCCTTTGCTTACGTAAGGTGCAATTACACTGCAACGAGGGGGTGCCGTTGATGGGAGTGTAATTGATCCGGACCCTGCGCGGGTGGTTGACGTGTGACACCCAATACCATCACCGAATGTCAACGCTTCGGCGATTATATTTTCAGCTCCATCGTGACTCCTCCGATCCTTAACCCACAGTCATAGAGGAGGTCCAAGGCGTCAATACCATGCTCACGATGCGGGAATATTGGAAGGCTCTCGTTCTAGAAGCGGATTTTCGAATCATACGTCCCAAACGGGGGAATGAGCTGTCACGGCACGGTCTTACCACTGGGAAACCACCCATGATTGCTATCAAAAGCTACAAGAGGTCCAATTCGTCGACTTGGACCAGATCAGTGATATATATATGTTGATTTCCGGAGCCGTCACACCAGGCCCAATAATTTGAACTTGTTTTGTGTTGCTTACTGCGGAACTATCTGATGCCAGGTACTTCCGCACAGCCCAACTTTGTCAGTGATGTAATAAAGAATTTTGTAAATATAAATCAATGTAGAAGAAGGGGCCTCTTGCCAGTGTTGGTAATGTCCTGCGTAAACTGCTTGGAGGCTGATAACATCCACCATCCTGAAGCCGGTTGAGCTATAGTCTCATCGTCTTCTTTAATCACCTGCATTCCCATCGACCCAGCTAGCAAGGTTACCATCTTCTCCTCACTCTCCCCATACAACGATATTGGGACTTTCACAACACCCGTCGGAACACTGTCCCGTCTGATGACTGGAAACTTGACACCATCAAGCGTCAACCTTCGGTATCCATCCGACCCTCCTACACCCGCAAAAAAGAAAGCTCTTGATCACTATATTTTTGAGTCTTCTTGCCATCTGCACCCCACCAGCAAAAAGCTGTCAACCATCCAGATAGAGTCACTATAGCGCCAGACGTATCTCCGGCGTTTTCATGGACTGCACGCCTCCAAAACTGCCTGATATCTTCGTCATCCGGTCGGTCAAAGCTAGCCACTATATACTCAAGGACTTTCCTTAACCGCAAAGCCAAAGATACAGCATCTTCGTGGTCGATAGTCCCAAACCAAGCCACACGTTGAAGGATGTCGGCCCAGTCGCTCTTCTTGCCCAATAGCGTCACCGACGGGAAGCTGCACCCAAGACGAACACCGTAGCTGAAATATTCCTTCATAGTCCCGAGGAACACCATGGAAGCCGTAGCCCGGTCATGCTGTATTGTGGTGGTGAAGTTCGGGAGGAGGGTAGTGGCAATGTTGGGGTCCTTGAGATGTTGCTTTACCATGAAGGCCAGCAACCAAGCCGTTACCATCACCGTCGGGGGTGTCAACCTGAGTGCTACGTGGACCAAGACCCCCAGCGGTGGAGTCGGCGTGTACCACGGGAGCGTTGATTACGGCTCCAACACGGGAGCCGTGGTGGTTACCGTTGGGTCCATGACAGTCAACGAGCGGTCCATCACAAGCAGTTGCGACGATACGAGTGGATACATCAACTGGAACGCCTTTGTCGCCAGCACTGCCGGAGCCGCCACCGGCTTCGACGAGCTCTGTGCCTTTACTTGCAGATACGGATACTGCCCAGTCGGCGCATGTCCCTGCACCAAAATGGGCCGCGGCAACGAACTCCTTGATGAGGATACGCTCGGGTTCGGAACCATTGAATTTCCAGCTCAGGGCAGGTCTGCCAGCTATTGGGGCTTGTGCAGCTTCGCTTGCAACTATGGTTTCCTTTGCCCCAACGCATACTGCGATACGACAGAACACCAATTCGTTATCCCAAGCGTATCACCCTTTACACCGGACGCCTGCACATTGGGAGTTGGCGAGGGCGGTTTATGGGGTTTCTGAGGGATTGCCTGCAACTTTGGCTTCTGTCCCATACGCCATACGCTCTTGTACCTGCACATCGACAGGTGCTCTGCATGTGCCTCCTGGCCAAAGCAAGTCTGTTACCGGCAAGGCAGATCCGACTGTTGATGAGCGCATTTATGGGCCCCTCTACGAGTTCACTTGCAGTCGTGGCTATTGCCCCGAAGGAGTTTGCGTTCAGACCGAGATCGATGGGGGAAGCCTTTACAAGGATGTAAATGTCGCTTACATTAGTCCCGCGGTCTACCTGTCGCCCAGGGCGGCGTGCCAGAGCCCTTGTGTGCTCGTTCTGCCACCCAGTGGACTTCTCAGCACCACCACTATCAAGTTGCCGCCCTACAAAACATCGGCCCAATTTGGCTCAACCACGACAACAATGACACTTTACCCGCCCAACATTGTGACCGACAAAATTTGGTACTCCAACATCAACATTACCGGTTCCGTTACGGACGGAGCTGTTTTTCCCAGATGCATTAGCTTGAAACCCGAGGCCATACCTATTACGCTCAGCTATGTATCCAACTCCAGAACCACTGTCACCATCCGCCAGGTCGAGCTTCCTCCTTGGCTTCAAATCACTCAAGGGCCCTCTGACCAGTAGAAATCAACATGCGGGGGTTCGACAAAGGGCCCGACAACAAAAGGGCCTATCATCATCACCACCCCAAACCCCTCGTCCACCACGACCACTCCGGTCTACACTGATGGTATATTCCCGCCTTCGCGCGTTGAACCCATTGTCCAGTCGCTAGAACCACAGTGCAGAAACAGTTCATGCCCCGAAGAGGACGACGATGACTCAGTTGTGATTATCAAGGTCAAGTGTGATGAACTCTGGTTCTTTTCCTTCTGCATCGATACCGAAAACATCAAAATCTTTGGCTGGAAATTCATCCACCCTCTGGAGCTCCCACACTGGCCTAGGGTTACGTCAGTATATTATCTATCCCATCTTTGTATTACACAGTTTTTAACCGTGGAGTGTTATTTCAAGCGTCGGCTCTGATTTTAAGTACCCAGATAGGCCCAACAGCTGCGACGACAACAAGCTGGGCAGCAACTACCTGTTCATCAGTGGCTGTTGCAAGGTTGAGTTTGCTGAAACCAAAAATATCGGCATGCATTTCATACTCTCTCCACACAGGATTGACGCCGGCCGGGTAGGGGTGTCCCGCTGCGGAAAGCGTGGGAGCTATATTGAGTCCATGGAACGTGTAGCCTGCTTCAAAAAGTACCCTCGAAGCGTTCATAGCTTTGGAGAAGAGTATAGGATCAATGTATACTGCTCGTGGAAACAGACGAGACGCAAAGTAAACTCCTGCCCCGAAGGCTCCGCCTACTCCTGTTGACGACTGGCTGCTGTAAAGTTACGTGCGGACGGTGATGTTTGCGACAGAAATCCCGAGACTGTTGAGCTCCTAAACAAGAGGCTGAGCAAAAGTAAGTGCTTCGGTTGGGGACAACCCCGGCATTTGTACCTGAACTTGCATGGCAAATCCAACTCCAGAAAGCAAACCGTTGGTCCAAAGGTAACCACCTGCGTCTACGATAGGGATACCGAAAGCAAAAACAACATTGAAGCCAAGCCAAAACGCAGTATTACTGGTAATGGTCAGATTTTGATGAGGGACTGTTAGACGGTGTATTTCCAAGGTTGAAGTTGAAGTTGAAGGATGGTATGGTGAGATTGATGGCCGGGTGGGCTTTGACAATGGCGGAAGTAATTACGCCATATGTGCCTTGGTTTTAACTGTCAGCCTTCCGTACTGGCATTGTGAAAGGTACAAATACTCACTGCCCCCACCGCCTTGCAAGACAAAAAACAGATCCTGGCTCCAGGTACCTCATTAAGTGAGCCGAAGAGGAGGAAATGACAAGTCTCGGAAGAACTATAAGGTGTTGGCGGGTGGTGGCAAGCCTATTAATGTTGTGTCTAGAATCTTGGCTACGTTCCACTTTGCTGGACGAGGCGTAATTTCACGATTGCCTCAAGGCATTCGTTAAGGAATCCACAAGCGTCTAGAAAGATCATGGACCTGTCGAACTTCCCCCCCAACATCATATAAAGATCTAACTTATCGATGAATGGAACACAAAGCCTCCAAACCCTACCATCTCAGCATCAAGGATCGAAAAGAGGTCGACAAGCTATTCGACGAGCTTCACCAACAAGGACTAATGTTTACCGTCTCCCCACCGCCTTCGGCGCCCCCGTCTTCGTGGTATATGGAATGGCGAACGGGGACACCAAGTCGCGCCTAGTGGTTGACTTGCGGATGATCAACCGGGTGGTAGTTCCAGACTCTTACCTATTTCCCCTCAACCGCTCTATCACGGAGAAGCTCCGCGGAAAGACCCGTATCACTGCGATGCTGCGTGATCGACAGGGTGACGGCGCGGAAAAAATATTCCCGGGAGACGTTGCTCCTTGTATATTGGCCATCTCTTTGGGGAGCAACTAGAATTGGAATTAGATACCGTGTTAGATTTGCTTGACGAATTCAGATAGGACCACACACAGTACCTCCTACTTTTCCTTGCTTTCTGACCGGCCTGGCATGCACTCGGAAAGCCCAGCAGGAGATGCTAGGAAAGTTATTATGCAGAGATATAGCTATAAGCAGTTTGGAAACGCGTTGTATGCTTTGAACTTTCTCTAACACACTTGGAGATCTGGGGCAATAGGAGTAAGACCGCCGCTCTGGGGCTTTGTGGGCTTTGTGCCAGCATAAATTCTAGGTAACTAATAGACGCTTTATGAAGCTGCCACTCCGCAGCGATTCAGTTCACCATTATCGCCTTGTTGTTGAATATCATGCTGCTCTCAGAGACAAGCGAACTCGAGTTCCTTTTGAGCTTGCTGAGCCACGCCTTCAGCCCCAGAGCCCATACAGCGCCACCTCAGGTCGTGGGGTCACTTTCCGCGAATAATTTTACTCCAGCTCACCCCTTCCCCGCTCCCAAAAGCGACAACAAGTCCTTTGCTCGTCCTGAGAGCCTGATGCCATACGTGACGCCACTCACCTGCTCGGCTGCCTCCCTTGAGATGGTCAGCCGCACGCCTGCGCCGTTATGGACCACCTCCCACTTTTGCTCCAAGCTGGCAGGTCTGACGTTCGCTCTAGTATCTGCCAACCCCGATTACTTCCGACCGATTTCCCCGATTGTCGTTAATGCAAACGCCCTGCCATGACTCCGAAACGAACGTACCAAGATGAAGAACCGTCTGCGAGCCTTCCGAAGCGGCCAAGAACCTTTGACACATCCTCCAATGGCGGCATTTACCCAAACCTCGATACATACTCTCCACTTGTGCATGGAGACTACACAATCGCCTGGATTTGTGCACTTCCCTTAGAACTGACGGCATCGCGTGCCATGCTGGACGAGGAACACCCACTGCCACCCAACCAAGCCGGCGACGACAACATCTACGTGCTCGGACGCATCGACCAGCACAACGTTGTCATGACATGCCTGCCGGGACAGTATGGAACGAACAACGCCGCAATCGTCGCGACAAACCTGAAGCGGAGTTTTCCGAGCATCCGTGCTACCTTAATGGTCGGCATCGGCGGCGGATCCCCTAGCCAGGCCGACTTGTACCTAGGTGATGTTGTCGTCGGCACGAGGGTCATGCAGTATGACATGGGCAAAGTGATTGCGGGCGGCTCGTTCCAAGAAACGGCTGATGCGAAGACTCCTTCGTGGCTACTGAACTCAGCTGTGTCCGCTCTACGATCGAAGCATGGGCCGCACCATTCCAGCAGTTGGATGGCAAGCATCCTGCGAAGCCGACTCCCAAATATCTTGCGCCCGAACCACCCCGATCGCCTGTTCCAAGCGTCCTATGAACACCTTCTCGAGGCCCCAACATGTATTGACTGCGACCCAGCAAAGCTGCAACCACGAGGCGCACGCCTCTCTGACGAACCCAGGATCCACTACGGAGTCATCGCTTCGGGAAACAAGGTTATGAAGGACGGGAAAGCACGGGATGACATTGCTCAGCGACTTTCGGCGCTGTGCTTCGAGATGGAGTCAGCCGGCATGATGGATAACCTCCAGTGCTTGCCGATTCGTGGAATTTGCGACTACTCGGATTCCCACAAGAACAAGGAGTGGCAAGACTATTCTGCTGCAACTGCAGCTGCATACGCGAGGGAACTGCTGGAAGGGCTTCCGCCTTTGTCCAGGACACTTGATCGGACTCGCATCATCGATGTGAGCCAGCTCGATACCGCCGGTAATACAAACCGTTGCCCTGGCCCGTTCCTTCTCCTTTAGTATCATGCTGACTGGGGATGTGAGTAGTCGACTATGCTTTGGAACGGCGGCAACGCTTGCTAAAATGCCTTGAATTCCCGCAAATCGATGCCCGCAGAACCAATATTCGGGCTGCATATACAAAAACCTGCCGTTGGCTTCTACAGCACTCAAAATATCAGGATTGGCTTGACCCTAGGAAGCAATCACAGCATCATGGTTTCTTATGGATGCGAGGCAAAGCAGGTGCCGGAAAGTCAACCATGATGAAGTTCGTGTACCTGGAAATGAAGAAAGGCTTCAAGAAGTCCAGTATGGCCGTGGCGTCCTTCTTCTTCAATGCACGAGGCGGCTATTTGGAAAGGTCCATCTCCGGGATGTACCGGTCTCTGTTGACGCAGCTCCTGCACGAGTTTTTGGACCTTCAATCCGTCCTAGACAACACGGACATTGTTCCGCGGAACCAACAAGACTGCCCTGACCTGAACGCTCTGAAGGAGCTTCTCAGCAACGCTGTCATGGCCCTTGGCCAGCGCTGCTTTACCTGCTTCATCGACGCCCTCGATGAGTGTGACGAGCAGGAGGTCCGGGACATGGTCCAGTTCTTCGAGGAATTGGCAGAGAATGCCACTGATAAAGGCATTCGGTTTCAAATCTGTTTCTCGAGTCGGCCATACCCGTACATTGATATTTGCCGGGGAATCTTGCTCACCCTCGAGAAGGAATCAGGACACCAAGAAGATCTGGCACGGTACGTCAAGAGTCGTCTCAGGATCGCGCGTCGCCCGCTTCTTGAAGAATTACAATCCCAAATCCTGGACAAAGCTGCTGGGGTTTTCATGTGGGTCGTGTTAGTAGTGGAAATCCTGAACAATGAGAGCAGCCACGGTGCCCTCGCTCTCAGAAAAAAGCTTTCGGAAATCCCGGCCGAATTGAGCAAACTCTTCAGGAGCATGCTGGCACGCGATCAAAATAGAACTGAATCGCTACAGCTCTGCATTCTCTGGATTCTATTTTCAAAGCGGCCTTTGACTCCAGCAGAGTTCCGCCATGCGCTATGGGCGGGCTTGTTGGAGCGGCGTCTTGTCGATCCCGAGTTGCCAGATGATACACACATGGATGCCGTCAAACTGGTCACGAGTTCCTCGAAGGGGCTTGCTGAGATCACTAAATCTAAGCAGCAGACCGTGCAGTTTATTCATGAATCAGTGCGGGACTTTTTGGTGAAAGAAAAGGGCATTCAGGATTTGTGGCCTGAACTTGGATTCGACTTGGAGGGTCCTAGCCACGAAATCCTCAAGCATTGTTGCACTACATACCTGCATCATCCAAGAGTACGGGCGATCATCGTCGCGCCAGAGGGCGCAGACGACGAACGGAACCCCATGGCCGAGAAATGCTCGTTCCTGGAGTATGCCAGTCAGCAGGTCCTCTACCACGCCAATGCTGCGGCGCCTGTGGTTCCGCAAGACGGTTTTTTGACTCAATTCTTTGATTCGGCTGGAATCAGGGTGATCAACCACCTCGAGAAGTTCAAAGCTCGGCGGTATGGCTCCAATGCAACTCCGCTTTATGTTCTAGCAGACAAAGGCTTAGGAAACCTCATTCGTACACAGATGAAAAGAGAACTGGCTACCGCTGTTCCTGGGGAAAGGTACCAGTATCCGCTTTTCGCTGCGTTAGCAAACGGCCATAAAAGTGCCATAGCCGCACTTTTGGGCTCGTCATCGATTGTCTGCGATGGCGTCGATATCACTAAAGGTTTAAACTACAAGAAGGATCTGAGGGATTACCAAGGCCGGACGCCATTATCATGGGCTGCCCAGGAGGGTAGGCTGAGCATTGTGGAATTATTAATTCAAGGAGGGGCAGACACTGACAACGTCGATGGGAGAAGATATAGGCCACTTCACCGGGCTCTAGAGAATGGCCACGAGGCTATCGCGCGGCTTCTCATCGACAGCGGGGCGAATGTTGAGGCTCATGATAGTTCTGGATCGACGGCACTGATTTGGGCCTCACGGAATGGCCACGACGCCATCGTACGGCTTCTCATCGACAGAGGAGCGGATGTCAAGGCTCAGAATAGTTCTGGATCGACGGCACTGATTTTGGCCTCACAAAATGGCCACGACGCTATCGTGTGGCTTCTCATCGACAACGGGGCGGATGTCAAGGCTCAGGACAGTTCTGAATCAACGGCACTGATTTTGGCCTCACGGAATGGCCACGACGCTATCGTGCGGCTTCTCATCGACAGAGGGGCGGATGTCAAGGCTCAGGACAGTTTTAAATCGACGGCACTGATTTTGGCCTCAGAGAATGGCCACGAGGCTATTGTGCGGCTTCTCATCGACAACGGGGCGGATGTCAAGGCCCAGGACAGTTCTGGATCGACGGCACTGATTTGGGCCTCACGGAATGGCCACGAGGCTATCTTGCGGCTTCTCATCGACAACGGGGCGGATGTTAAGGCTCAGGACAGTTCTGGATCGACGTCACTGATTTTGGCCTCACGGAATGGCCACGACGCTATCGCGCGGCTTCTCACCGACAACGGGGCGGATGTCAAGGCTCAGGGCAGTTCTGGATCGACGGCACTGATTTGGGCCTCGCGGAATGGCCACGACGCTATCGTGCGGCTTCTCATCGACAGAGGAACGGATGTCAAGGCTCAGAACAGTTCTGGATCGACGGCACTGATTTTGGCCTCAGAGAATGGCCACGACGCTATCGTGCGGCTTCTCATCGACAGAGGGGCGGATGTCAAGGCTCAGGACAGTTCTGGATCGACGGCACTGATTTGGGCCTCACGGAATGGCCACGACGCTATCGTGCGGCTTCTCATCGACAGAGGGGCGGATTTCAAGGCTCGGGACAGTTTTAAATCGACGGCACTTATTTTGGCCTCACGGAATGGCCACGGGGCTATCGTGCGGCTTCTCATCGACAGAGGGGCGGATGTCAAGGCTCAGGACAGTTTTAAATCGACGGCACTGATTTTGGCCTCAGAGAATGGCCACGAGGCTATTGTGCGGCTTCTCATCGACAACGGGGCGGATGTCAAGGCTCAGGACAGTTCTGGATCGACAGCACTAATTTTGGCCTCACGGAATGGCCACGATGCTATCGTGCGGCTTCTCATCGACAGAGGGGCGGATTTCAAAGCACAGGACAGTTTTAAATCTACGGCACTCATTTGGGCCTCGCGGAATGGCCACGACGCTATCGTGCGGCTTCTCATCAACAGAGGGGCGGATGTCAAGGCTCAGGACAGTTTTAAATCGACGGCACTGATTTTGGCCTCAGAGAATGGCCACGAGGCTATTGTGCGGCTTCTCATCGACAACGGGGCGGATGTCAAGGCTCAGGACAGTTCTGGATCGACGGCACTGATTTTGGCCTCACGGAATGGCCACGACGCTATCGCGCGGCTTCTGATTGACAACGGGGCGGATGTCAAGGCTCGGAACAGTTCTGGATCGACGGCACTGATCAAGTAACATTCTTTCGGTTTATTTTAAGCGGTTTGTGAAGTGTTTCACGTGCCTGATAAGCTAGTGCATCAGACAAGCGAGTGCACCACTTTCCACGCGACGCACCACCACCTCCACCTCCAACCCTCAGTTGTTCTACAACCCCCGACATGTCTTCTGCTTTTAAGAGGTACATATAGAAGTTACCTTCAGCTATGTATCCCTTTCAAGAGGTTCTGGATAGGGTTCGTCATAAGGCGCTATATCGGCCTGAGGCATAGTGGCATTTCAGGCTCCTATAGGGTGGCCATAAGGCTCCTAAGTTGCTTCCCGTCTTGTCCGATCACGCCTTCAAACAATTGACTTGCGGGCTCCGATCGGCCCGGTGTGCTGCATAAAATTATGGACGGAGGCACAGAGATGTGACTGATGTTGGAGGAGTGACTGATGCGGGCTGGCAAGTCACGGCAAGCGGAGTAGGGGATTTTGCGGGATTGCGTCGGGCCGCATCCAATCATAAACCGGGCGAGAGCTGCTGGCGCAATCTGCACGCACATTTCCATCTGAACACATTTCCACCCGCTTTAACACCGCGGTGGGGGTGTGTCTATATCCTCTGCTCTGTAACAGTTGCGACGGCCAAGCCTGTCCGTTAACAAACCGTTTAGCGGCACGCTTTCTTCCACCTTTTGAAGTAAACAATATACCCTTTTTGGAGTTGCCCATCCTCGCAGTCATGCTACATAACCGCCGGACCAGTACTCAGGTGGGTGACCACCGGGGAACCCCCGGTGTTGTATGATTTTCTTTTTATCCCCATGTTGGGTGGCATTTTCAGTGCCCCTTTTTGCCCTTTCAGCATGTAAAAAACCATCATAACGTTATCCATTCTTCTTCCTCATAATGGGATTATTTAACGCGCCTGAAAGCGATCTACGTCTCATAGAAACGGCGAGCGAAGGTACCATACAAGGTGGAGCGAGAACGCCTCAACAACCCAAAATCCTCCAAGGAAAGGAGCTGGTAATATAATACTCAATATCCAGGACAAGCGCCCACTTGTCAGAGTCCACTCCCGTTGTACGCAACCCGATTATTCGAACCCCTAGGGTCGCTAACCCTGCCGGTGATGGCCGCGCTGATAATTCGGTTAGACACAGCGGGATGGCCATTGAGGTTCTCCTTGGCAATAAAGTACGCGGCCAGACCAGCAACGTGTGGTGCAGCTGTCGTCGCCAATGTCAGTTTGTATTCCATCGCTCAATGCTTCAAGAGTCACTTACCCATAGTAGTTCCAGTCATGTACCTTGTGGCAGAATTACTCCCAATATACGCAGTGAGAATACTGATTCCTGGCGCAAAAAGATCAACCGTCAGCCCCCAGTTGGAATTTGCCGTGCGGCGATCAATTCCGTCAACCGCTGCCACCGTCAAAGCCGTTGGCGCGGACATTGGAGAAAAGTTCTTGGCATCACTGTCATTGCTCCCTGCGCCGACGACAACGGTTACACCTGCGTTGGTAGCAGCCAGTATGGCCTGGTTCAGCGCAGCGGAGTAAGCCCCTCCCACGGTCAAGGCCAGCACAGATCTTCGAGTGACGCCCCTGGCAAAAGCGTCGGCCACGGACCAGTTGATGGCTTGGATTATGCCGGCGATGGTGCCGGAGCCATTTTTGTCGAGGACTTTGACGGAGATAAGGGTGGTTTGCTTGGCAACGCCGTAGGTCTTGCCGCCAACAATGGCCGCGACGCAGGTGCCGTGTCCGAATTCGTCTGTGGGAGTTGAGCCGGTCACGAAGTTGGCGCCGTATGAAGCGCGGCCTTGGAATTCGTCGTGGGTGATGAGAACCCCGGTGCCGATGATGTAGACACGGGTACCATTGCCGGCGGTGGAGTCGTAGACGTAATCAGAGGAGCCGGATCTGGACTTGTGGGAAATGTTGGCGAGGTTCCATGGAGCGTTGCGCTGGTTGATGAGGGCGCGGCGAGAGAGAGGGGGCGAGGGGGTGAGGTCTGTGGCTTTGACTATGGTGTCCCTTTCAACGTATTCGACCTAGGAATGGGCCGTTAGTTTGTTGCTAGCTACTTCGTTGCCGGCACTTGGCGGAGCGAGAAAAGCAACTTGCCAGTCCGGATGAGGTTATCTGCTTCAGGTCCGCTGGGTCAAGGTCGGCCACGTAGCCCTGGAGTCCGGGGACATTGAGTTGTGCAATGACGCCCTTCTTGTGCGCCTTCTCGGACTGCAAGGTGATGGTAGCTTCGTGGGTCTTGCGGGATGAGGCGCTCGCGTTGTCTTTGTATTTGACGATGTACCGGTTTGGAACAACAAGGTCCGCCGCAATGTTCTTGTTGCTGATTGGGGCATCAGCAGCCGAGGCCAGGCCCGGAAATGCCAAAATGGACGAGAATACAGCCCAGAACTTCATGTTGAAGAGACTTTTGATAACAGAGAGATGCGGTCCGATGATCTGGAAGGAAGTGTGAATCAAAGTCGTAAGTTTTGGACGACTAAAGCCGCTTTATTTATCACTTTACCTTTCCTCTTGAACCTCTCATCCGGTGTGGGAGGCATCCTGTGTTCGTCGCTATCCGTCCGATGGCGTCTGTTAATCCGATGGCTGATAGTTCCCTATATGAAAATTCAGGCACTTGGCTGCATAACAACGACATCCGAAATGGTAGAAATGACCTGTGATGGTTCTGGGCTGAGTGAATGACAACTCCGTCTCCGATCAACTAGTCTCAGGGCTGTGAGCAGCTTGTTGTGCTTCAACTGTCACTTGGCGTTGAGCGCCAGAGTGATTGGATAGTCGGAGATATCATTTTCGGGGATATACTAAGGCGTACTCTATAATGCTGTGCGGAGGAAGCTATCTAAGGTGGGTTAACAATGCAATAACAAACAAATTTTAATCCCGTCTTTAAAAATTGCTGGTGTTCGTCCTCGTTGTCGTCGCCAACCTGCTGCTTGCACAACCGACTGTCAGGAGTTGCTTGTCCTTGTCTATCGATCTTGTGCTCAGGTGGCGAGATGTGTTGATGCTGGGGAGGTTTCAGCTGCTGCACAGACTGCATAAGTTATGCCGGCAGAAGGCGGTATTACCGCCGATGGGAATCAATCTACTCCACGTCCGCTGGGGGACACCATCCATTCTCTTTCTGTTTCAACACCGACACAACTATGCAGTAAGTTCGCCGAATAACACCAGTATAAATACACATTGGCAAACCTAAAGGGCTCGCACTAAGAGTATTAAGATGACCGAAGAGAACTTAGAAACCAGCAAAATTACGCCAGAGAACAGTCATACGCCCTAAAGGACCAGCTAGAGGAGTATTGGAAACTGAGTAACAGCCTTCCTATTGAGATGACGAACGATGGCTACAAGCAAGTCGAGCAACCTTGCTAGCCAATTCCTACGGCATCACACTCAATCTCCCAGTCGTTGAGCTACGTTGGTCAGAAACGGAAAGCCCTATCAACGCATAGCCATTCAAGAAATCAGAGGAAGAAGCACTATTGGACATAAGACGCAGGCAGCGGACATTACTTCCACAAACATCCCGATGGTAAGGCTACGCGGCTTTATGACCATGGAAACCGACGGCGTTGTTCGATTCCTTCTTGCCACAACCCAGACGTAATTGCGTGTCTTGGGGAAGCAGAGAGCCAATAGGGCTCAAAGACGCCCCCGTCCTTCTTCATGTGGAAGAGGCCAATCAGGATGAAGAAAGGATCGTTGTGTGACGATCCCCTGTACAGAACCTCTGAAAGGGATACCCGTTGAAGGCAAACTTCTAGATAATGGATCGGTGCAGCTAAGAAGTGCACAACAAGATGTCTCAATGTAAACACTTAGGATACCGTGAATACAAGTTGTGAATGGCATACTGCGGAACTATCTACAAGCTATCTAGTTCCTCCGTATATATAGACACTTTATCCGTCGTGCCCATCCTGCCAGTGACGGAGCATACTAAGCACGTCTCCTTCAACATGGTTGGTTACTTCCTGTTCCGTTTCCGATTGGTCCTACTTGTCCTGGGTCCATATTTATCCAGGACCAATCGTTATTCTCGTCCTTGTGCCAGGGTCGTGACAGTTTGCCTTCAACGGGTATCCCTTTCAGAGGTTCTGATCAGGGGTTCGTCACACTTCTATGCACCAGCACGAGATTCCCCGAATGCTTGACACGGAGGCTATACTAACTTTTCTGTATGAGGAGGCGGCCGGCGAGGACTCAATGGGCACCACTTCGAGGATTAAGCTTCACTGTTACGACCCAAGTGATAATTGTGGGTCTTGGGGAGTCGACCAATCATTCGGGAGCAAGTCTCGACCAATCAGAAGTGGATCGAAGGATATAGGTTTCGATCTGGCCACGGATCGAAAGGATCGATATTCGATCCCGTAGATCCAGGACGACAGGAGTCTTGGTAGGAGGTCTATTTATACGGAGGAACTGGTTGGTTGTAGATAGTTCTGTAGTATACTATGCAATCACAGCTTGTATGCACGACATCTTGTGTTTACATTGAGACTACTTGTGGTGCACTGTTTAGCTGCTCTGAATCATCATTCAAAAGTTGCTTTCAATTTTGTATCGCTTTCGGAGGTTCTGAGTAGGGGTTTGTCACATAACTCTGTTTTCCCGGCTTTATCTATTGTGTACCAAATAATCCACGTTCCCCAAGCCAACCATTCGTTGCACTCTCTTAAAACTCATCATCGTAACCCTACGCATCCCTAAGCACACTCACTTATCCTCGCCAATCAGCCCATGAGTAGCTTGGAAATCCATGTCGGCGAGTGAGGTTTCTGCCTCCAAAAAGGATACATGGATCAAACACCCCCTTAGGTGAGCCTTGAAATGCTTCATAGCCAAGGTTTACTGGCACACGCCTAATAATACTCGCCATGGCTTGAAGTACATCGGGGTCGCAACCCAGAGCACCGGATGTGTAACTTCTAACCAAGTCGTAGTATATGTGCAAGGTGTTGATTCTAGATGCACCATTCAGGAGGTGCGTTGCTGTCGAAGTATGGGATTCAGATCGTTGCTGTTGTCCGGTTTAGAGACAACATGGCACCTTTGTTGATATTCAGTCGCCTGACATCGAAAGATGATATGTTCTTGGAAGAAGTACAGGATTCGACGTGAAAGATGATGCTCTTGGAGACCAATGTGGTATGATCGTGTCAGTAACAATTTGAGAGTTTCTGAAATCTGTAGGTGAGGGAAATAAACAAGGAGAAAGCCAAAAGATATGTCCAAGACCGAGTAGAATAAACATTCTCTTCCAGCAATACATCCGTGGAGATCACTTGGATCATTCTGCACCAGGCACAAAGAGTCGACCCATAGATAACGTACCCCAAACTTTTGGGTGAGAGTTATGGCATCACAGATGGTAGCCGGAAAACGGTCACAAGCTGTGCTGAACGCGTTGGGCTGCATAAGACTCTTCTTGTTAACCTTATAAGGCTGAGGTTCGTAACAGAGACCAAAACATAACTCAGTGCGATATATCGCACTGCGTGGCGCATTGCCATCACGCAGCCACTGATGACATCAATATAGCGAAGAAACTCAAGTGCTAAGTATGCTTCTTCAACTGTACGATCATCTGAGAGCACACCACACTATGGCCTGTTGTGCAACGCTCGACGCATCTGTTGACGCGATCAAAGTCAATTTTTCTGGGAAGCTGACAGGTCAAGTGATTGCGCTGACCGCTGATTCTGTTATATTAGCTACAAACCCGAGCCCAATAGGAGATGTTGGTGAGTCCAAATTTTGAGCCGTTCCGATCCAGAGGCAATGCTGGTCAATGAAGCCAAAAGTCTGGTTATACTTCCGGCTGATCGAAATTGACCCAGACATGATATCTGCGGGTGTGATTTTCGCGCTCTGTGATACCGATGTATCAGCTCACTAACAAGCTCATAGAGTGGACATGGGCTGTCCTGGATTCTTAAGAGAATACCAGGCCGCAATGAGAGTATTTTCCGAATGAAATCGAGCTATTACCGCGTAACCAACGCAACGGGATTATTGTGCAGTGTTGACAAGGCTCCTTGATCGAGGACTCGGACATGTTGGCAGAAAGATGAGCATTTCGATGTGCTGATAAAGGAGCAAGCGCCCTAAGCTTGCGTGACAGCACTCCGCACTTGTTACCGTAGCAATACCACATGGCAGTTGGATGCCTCAAGCATTTATCAACCAATGGCACCAAGACGCACTTTTGATTCGATTGGAGAAACGTTCCACCGTTTCTACCTCTAGTAACACACAGCACGGCATTGCTTTCCAACGTATGTTCACATCAGATACGAGATGCCCAGTTTCGTGAAGGAGACTACTCTGAACACCGACGACTCAATCAATATCTGGAGAGCAAAAAAGAACCTACGCATTCATTGTCACCTAGAAAACGAAGATGCCAATCGAGGAAGGTTTTACCAGTATTTCATGATACGTCAAGCATGTCCCATCTTGGCAATTCAATAGCGCGTACCTCGAGGTGCATGCTTATGCATGAAGCAGCACTTTTCCACCGTAAAAGTCTTGACTCTCGATCACAACGGGAAGTGATCAGTCAAACGGCTACCGACATCACTTTCATCGGGTGAGAAGGGTGTGCTTTTCTTATCTTTGTTCAAAAAAGGGCTCCAGGCAGTCACAGCGACTGCAAAAAGGCTTCCTCCACAAACGTGATTCGACTCCCGAATATCCGACAAAAAGCGGCCTCAACCGTTCTGGCCCTGTCAAATCGGAATGTTTATCATCTGCAAGCCGTACGTTGAATTAGCCATGCATAAGGCTATTCCCTCGGCACCTGTGCGGAGCAATATACTTGTGCGAGTATTTCACAGACACATGATTCTCTAACCGAGGGACAGAGAGCGAGACTATTGGCTTCTCACACACCCACAAGTATGCATTGCTACCGCTACCACACCTTACATACATCGGCATGGGGGTTGTGATCAGAGATCATGGCCCGCCCAAGCTTCTGGCTTGTGGTGATGAGACAGCCTCAAGCTCTAAATAGGTTAATATCTAGAGAGTCAACTTTCTGGGTGTATCTGCCTTGCCGCTGAAAAGATGTCTCAAACCTCCCACTGCCCCTCAAATCAGGCCAAGAATTTGTGCCAGGCAGCGCGAGTTGATATCGAGTAGTCTCTCCAGTCCGCAGCTACTACCGCAACAATGTCACTCTCTTTGTCGTTTTTGGTCTCGCTCTGGCCTTTGCTCATCAGTCTTTGGGTGCTTTACGGTGTCTCCGTGGCAGTCTACAGACGATACTTTCACCCTCTTTCTTCTATTCCTGGGCCCTTCTTGAATACTATCTCTTATCTTGCGATCCTCTACCAACAAGGTATTTTGGAAGGTCAGCTTCTACATGCCCTGGAAAGATGGCACGCTCAATATGGTTAGCTTTCTCGATATCCATATTCCCCATCACGCCTTTGACACGTACTAAACAGGCCCCATCATTCGCATCTCCCCTAATGAGATCCACCTATCCTCACCCGAGCACTACGAAACAATATACTCAAACGCTCTCAAAACAGGCTTCTACAAAGACCCTGCTTTCTACGGGCCGATGGAAGGACCGATCAAGACTCCCATTATCTTGACCATGATCTCCAATGAGGAACACAGGGTGAGGAGGATGGGCATGAACCCTTTTTTCTCCAGACGGTCGGTTCTAGGTTTGGAGCAGATCATCAGAGACAAGACCGAGAAGCTCGTTAATATGGCAGAGAAAAGCCTCGGCCAGATTGGAGGCGAGTTTGATGTGCATAGAGCCACGAGGGCCCTGACAGTGGATATTATCACCGAGTACGCGTATGCCAGGTCGTGGAATTATATGGATCTAGCTGACTGGTAAGTGACCTCTACCATTCGAGACTGAAACTGCACTTATCTGGGTTGACATTTACAATAGGGGCGAGGGATATCAGGAGGCTATCCGGGCTGTTCAGACTTTCTTCCCATGGTTTCAAGCATTCCCTTCTCTGCTTCCCGTATTTGGGCTTCTTCCAGACTGGGTGCTGGTAAAGCTGTACCCTCATTTTGGGAAGTGGTTTGGCAGTCTAGAGGTATGTCACCCACTGTCTTGTGCAGCAGGTAGCCAGTGCTAACGCAAATCAACAGGTTGTTCAACAGTCTGTCGCGGACGTTAAAAGGGATATCGTGCTTGGCATCAAGCCTCCTCGACGAACCATTTTTCATGAGCTCATCGATCCGGAGCCTGCCATAATGAATGTAGAAGCAGTAAAGGGTCTGCCGCTGCGTCAGAAGCTCCCGGATGTGGTTGTATTTGCCGATGCGGTTAATGTTACTGGCGCAGGTGTTGAAACCACCGGTGCCACAATTTGCAGGGCGCTGTACGAGGTTCTTGATTCACCTGAGATTTCTCAGAAGTTGAGGGAAGAGTTGAAGACCGCTCTACCTGACCCGTTTGATGTTCAGGAAATGAGCTTGGTCGAGTTGGAGAAGCTGCCTTATTTAACAGGGGTCATCAAAGAGACGCTGCGGTAGGGGCAATGCATACCTGATTACTATTTATGAAGTCGTGCTGACACAGAACAGAGTCAGTCCTGGAGTACCAGGCCACCTACCTCGCGTTGTTCCCTCCACTGGCGCAACATTCGAGGGACACACTCTTCCTCCCGGCACGGTGGTTAGCATGAGTGCGTGGTCGATGCACCATAACACCTATCTCTTTCCTAATCCAGACAAATTCGATCCTACACGATGGACTAATCCAGATGTTGACGCTGTTCACGCCAGAGAAAGGGCTCTTGTGTCCTTTGGTCGAGGAACGCGCAACTGCATCGGACAGAACTTGGCCATGTGCGAGCTTTACTATTCTGTGGCAAGCATTATCCGGAGATGGGACGACTTGAAGGTGCATCCTGATTTTGGACGGGAGGATGTGAAGCTGGTGGAGTTCTTGTTGTCGTACCATCCGAGGAAGGCGAGGAAGTTGAGGCTTGTGGGGGGTTGAACTGATGTTGACATAGTACAGGCTGCAGGACGGGAGGTTTCGTTACGAGATCGCGAGTCGACGCATGCAAACGCGCATTTTCTTTCCCCATGTACGTAATCATGCCCTTTTTGACACCTAGCAACAA
This sequence comes from Triangularia setosa, assembly GCA_033296915.1. NCBI lineage: Eukaryota > Fungi > Ascomycota > Sordariomycetes > Sordariales > Podosporaceae > Triangularia > Triangularia setosa. The sequence continues at coordinate 118,793 of MU866132.1, read as the reverse complement.
TGAGCCACTTCAAAGATTTTGAAACACGCACGAATGAAAGTAGAAGTCATCGAGAAATTGGGGCTCAGTACGGTAAGTTTTTATTGTCAAAAAGATCAGACCAATCCTACTCGGCCTTGCCGTTCTTCAACGCACCAGCATACGCCACTCCGCCACCCACAGTAGGGTTCCTCGCCAACTTATTCTCCCCATCCCTAATCAAGAATTTCGCAATCTTGATCTCCTCGGTACTCCTCTTCCTCAAGTCCGGAATACCAAAGAACTGCGCCTCGATAGCATCATACCCGATATCCATCTCGAAATACCCCCTATAGTACAAATCCTGCCACTGCAACGTCGGGTTGTTCTTGATCAACAACTTGGAAATCGGATCCGTGATGAACCTCGGGACAATCCCCGTCAACGGACTCGTACTGCTCACCGCCGAGCCAGCCAGCTCCACCCCCACCGCGCCTGCGCCCGTCTTCTCATTATACCCCTCCGACGACCAAGCCATATCGCTCACCCAAGCCGCATGGCTGTCCCCGCTCAGCATTACCGTGTTGTTAATCTTGTTATCCACCAGCGTCTTGTAGACTCTGTCCCTATTCGCAAGGTAGCCGTCCCACTGATCCCGATTGAACGGCTCATCATTGAACACCCCAATCGTGACCCGGCTGAAGATGACCTGGTTCCCGACCAATCTCCAGCGAGCCTGTCGATCACTGGACTCCTTAAGTTTGTCATAGAACCAAGCCTCCTGGCTGAAACCCATAATAGTCCGATTAACCCAATCAGCCTGCTCCTCCACCTCCTTCTTATTTCCCCCGATAATCCCCCCCAATGGTCCCAAAACAGTAACATCCCGGTTATACTGCCTCGTGTCCAGCATGATTAAATCAAAGAGATTCCCAATGGAAAAGTCCCGCCATATCCTCAGGGAGTCATCCATAGCCACTTGTCTCAGCGGCATCCACTCGAAATACGACCTCACAGCTGCCTGCTTGCGCAAGCGGAATTCCTCTCCGTCACTGTTCTTGGAGCCGTTGTTATACGTGTTGTCAGCCACCTCGTGGTCGTCCCAGACGGGGATCCAAGGGAAATGCTGGTGGGAGAAGGCGAGGTCCTGGTCGAGGCGGTAGGAGGCGGTGCGCTTGCGGTAGTCGTAGAGGGTGTAGGTCTCGCGGTCGGGAAGGGGCTTGCGGAGGTCAGTGAGGCCGGCTTTGTACTCGTAGATGTAGTCGCCGAGGTGGAGGATGTAGTCAGCCGAGTCTTTGGCATTGACGGCGGCGTAGGCGTTGAAGTAGCCTTCGGGGTAGTTGGAACAGGAGTAGACTGCCAGCTTGATGTTGCGGGGCACGGTTTGGGTTTTGGACGGGAGGGTTTTTGTGCGACCGAGGGCACTGGACTTTGAGGAGGAGCAGACGTTGAAGCGGTAGTAGTAAGTTGTGAATGGTTGGAGGTTTGTTGCTTCGAACTGCGAGCTTGTTAGCAGGTGTTTTTCAAAGATCAAGGGAGGAAAGGGGGTTTACCTTGACTGTCCAGTCGACTTCACTGGAGGTGTAGGCTCTGCCGCTGTCGAGCACCTGCGTCAGGGCCTCGTCTGTCCCGATACGGTACTCAACACAGGCGGCGCGGCTGCTAGGTGGAGCGCCTTCATCGCCGTAGATGGGGACTACGCCCTCTGGGACGATATCTGAGGCGACGTTCTCAGCTGTGGGAGAAAGCCGAGTCCAGAGGATGACAGAGTTGGCATACGGATCTCCCGAAGCGATGCCATGGGTGAAGTTGACCTCTGCTGCTGTGTACAAAGAGCCAGTCTGGCGCTTTTGGACGTGAGAGATGGGAACAGCGAGAGAAGCGTGCCGGCGAGAAGGAGAAAGATAGGAGAGGTTGTTCTCAAAGGAGGCGGAGACTATACCCGCGAGAGACAGGGCAGTTGTGAGGCGCAACATGATGACTGTTAACTGGGGCCCTCTTCCGTGTTTACTTTGACCTGAAAGTCAAAGTGAAGCCATCGTCACAACAGACCGACGGGACCATTCTATTTGTACTCGGAATATTTCTTCCAATAATTTTTTATGAACAAGGCACCTAGAATGTAAGGGCTTTGGATTGCGTGCATAACCTCGGGATCATACACTGACACCCACCTTGGCATACCGGGGTCAATATCTTCAACAACGTTGATCAATTCTTGTTCCTGACTGGCCGTTTCCTGAACCATGCATGCTCCATGGAGGGATGCCCGAAATGTGGGAATGTTTGGCCGTATTATCAGATCATGCAGTCGAGCCGTGTTCCTGAACAAGGCAGAGCACATCAGCTTTCCCTACAAAGGAATTGAACATGCAGGGCCAAGCCAATGGTACAACCTCATGCCTGTAGAGTGCGGAAAGTCATCTGGATCGAAGCTGTCAAAGTCCACTGTCAAGTCAGCAATCAGGTATTTGAAGGCCGATCAGGGCCGCTATTTTTCGGTAGGGGTCCACTGGATGTGACGCTGGGAGGCTGGTGACGTTGTAGATAGCAACCACCCTTGTACGCTATAGTTCGGGGAGCCCAATCGCTAAAAAAACGTGCTGACGCTTTTGAAGACTCCTTCCTGAACAGCATAGGTTCAAAGAATGCGCATGTTCGAAACGAGATTGGGGTGAATGCAGCATGTGATTTGGTCGACTGTGCGGAAGTGGAATTAAGGAAAGGGAAAAGTTCAAACGAAGGAAAAAGAAGCTCTTGGTGTGAGAGCACGAGCAAAAAGGTATGGGCGACCCCGGAATCGAACCGGGGTTTCTTCGGATTCGTAGTATGAAATTACTTGAATTCCACAACGAAGCGTCCTGACCACTAGACTAGTCACCCGGTGAGGTATTTAGTGGAATTCGAAAGTGAACTCAAGGTCTATAGTGCAATATCCCCAGCATACCCTTTTTGCATCACTGAACACTTTAACCACATACTTTGATCAACGTTACGTTCAACAAAGGATCTGCACAAGAACACAAAGAAATTTTTTTCAGAGACAAGAGCAAACAGACCCAACAGGAAGAGTCTCGGGTCCGCTACTTGCCTTCGGGAAGAACTTGGGTGTCTTTTCAACACATCGGCAGCCAGGGCCCTCAGCACACGGTTCCTTGCACCAGTCAGGGTGGCCCCAGACCCTGTGTCACTTCAACTACCGGTTTCCGAAGTTTGTTTGCACTTGGAGCTGCATCGCATCGTCATTTTTTATGACAGCTGGTCTGCTCGTATTGTGCCGCTTCTCATCTTCAAATTGGGCATCGTGGATTGCATCCTGAGGTTTCACATACTTGAGGCCTACAGCGTTAAAAGAGACAGCAATGCAAACACCACAGAAATAGCTGGAAAACTCTGGACTTATTGGCTCAAGACAAAGAGAGGCAAACAAGGAATGAAATTCATCGACGCTGGTAGCAGTTTCAACTGCACTCTTCCGCCTCGAGGCTGGCCTCAATGGCCATCAGCTGATGGCACCGTGGCAACAATGACGGAGGTGCCAGAAAGAACTAGCGTGAAGAGATGAGGTTTAAGAATTTGTGTTCGCTTCTGTAATAAGAGATACCTGATCCCATGATGTGAAAGTGTTGGAAAATCAAGCCCACCACAGACAGTCACCCCTCACTCAATCAGAACGGAAAACCTACGATGTTCTTTTCCAGCGAAGCTGCCTCAGCAAGCTTCCTGTTGCCTCTGACGGCACGGGACTTCCTTTCCTATGCTTGCGTTGTTGCTGCCCTATTCTTCATCTACATTAACACATCCTTCGGTATCATAGGGAGTGCTTGCGTCGGTTGGCTTTGCGCACTTCTCTTATTATCCGTTTATAAGCTGGGGCCTGTGGTTCTTGCGGTTCATGATATCATACTGCCGCCTCAGGAAGACATCGAAGGCTGGCTGAGTGAACAAAAGTCTGTCATCAACTTTTCCTTCGCCGGCGTCTCCAAGTCTAGCGACACCCTCCCCCTTCGCGCAGCAGCCAACGAAAATCTCGCCATTGCCTTCAACATTACCAACTCTTTGACCACAATCTCACCGTCAACCCACAAATTCTTCCTAAAAACAGCCTCCAGCATCATCAATCGTTCAGATCGAGACTGGACTGTTCTCTTTGAAACTGCCAGGTCCACTCTCATAGCCGAACTCATCCGTGACACGAGTCAACCGCTTCACCTGGCAGAAGTCACCCGAATAACCTGCCTCATTGTCGTTCTTGTCGATAACTTCCACGTACCTAGCCCTGCCAGTCTACCGCGAGAGTCCTTGGTGATAATCACAGACCAGATCAACGACCAATGGCTCAAAGCAAAATTATCCACCAAGCCCGTGCCATCACCACTCCTCAGTCACCACCTCTCAATCCTACAACTAGCACTTCGCTCATCCGATCGGGTTTTAAAGCCAGAGGAAATCCTCGGCACCATCATGCCTCAATACGAAACCCTCTGGCGCGTTGTCCTGGTCACTTACCTCCTCGCCTTCCACCTTTATTCTTCTCCCACTCTTCAAGACAGAATATCGTCTGTCCCTGAATGTCTCGGAACAAATTTTGACGAGGAAAAGGAAGCTCTCAAGCTCGCCAAAGTATGGCCCTTCCTTTTTGCCTTTTCCTCTTGATCCTTTCCCCTTCCCTGGTTCTCTCTCACTGCCCGTAATACCCAAACTTTATATCACCAGACAAACCCCACTGACATGAACCAACAGGAAGGCCTCCGCCTCACCCCATCCAACAAACGAATCTACCGTCACACTCCAGCACCCAACTCTCAAAAAGTGAAGGCCGACCTCGAACTCATGCACCGACACCCATCTATTTGGGGCTGGTCAGCCCTCAAGTTCAACCCCTCCCGCTTCGACAACCTCACCAAGCTCCAAACAGAAGCATACCTACCCTACTCCATCCGCCCTCACCGCTGTCCTGCGTCTGGTGGGTTTGGAGATCGAATGGTAACCTGCCTTGTCGTCGCCATGGGCAGGGTCCTCGACACCGCGACTGGAAAAGTCGACAATGTCGGTTACCCCTGCAACGCGGAAAGAAAGGGAGTCATCGGCACAGCGAGAGACGAGCTGGAAGGTTGGAGATACACACCTACTGTGTATAAATAGACAAGTCACAAGACGAGAGAGAAAGAAGGTGTGCCTTAAGTCTGGTGGAGAATAGGGGGTGGGTCAAGAGAATTTATGTACAAAAATAAAAAACAAAATATATGGGCGACCCCGGAATCGAACCGGGGTTTCTTCGGATCGTATGTGATATTCCTGCGAATAACCACAACGAAGCGTCCTGACCACTAGACTAGTCACCCGGTGAGGTATTTTGCTATTGTTGTTGTTGAGTTTCAGCTGCGGAGTTGGAGGTTTTGACTCAATGTGGTAGTGGCGCGAGTTGATGTCCGTAGCCCCTGAGATTAGATTTCCACACTCACAAATCCCAAAGTGACAGAAAATGTAAAGTATTTCCTTTTTTGCAGTGACTAACGTTAAAGCAGCTGACGAAATTGTACCGCCAAAACTAAACCACACCTTGCTTCTACCGAGCTTGACACATGCAGCCTTCTCTGCCACTTTCACCAAACCCCTTCCTCTCTAGTCTTTACACAGTCCTCTCATGGCCAAAAAACATCAAAAGTATCCACCGGCGCACCCCCTTGCCTAACACCCCCTCCCGGAACATAAACCCCCCCTCCAATTCCAACCGCACTCGTCCCATGCCTCGGCACCTCCATATCCCTCAACCTCTCCCACTTATCCCTCTGCACATCATACACCTCCACCTGTGGAAACACCCCCTCCGTCCCATTAACTTTATTCCCTTCCCCTCCCAAAGTATAAACATTGCCCCCCAGCCTCGCAGCCGCCAACCCTCCCCTAGGCGTGTGCATCCGTCCCTTCTTCAACGTCCACCCTCTGCTTAACCTCTTCAGATCAAGTTCAAAGACAGTATCCTTGACGTTATCCTGCCCGTTTTTCCTACCTCCTAAAACATAGAATTTGCCCTTGTAAACAGCCGCCCCGGCGTGATCCCTCCCCTCCGGTAGTCTCCTCGCCTTTTCCGGCAGCGTCAACCAAGTATTATTCTTCGTATCAAAAGCACTAACCACGTCCGTCGTCTGCTGCGGTCCCAATTCTGGTACGAGAGGTAACAACGTCAACCCGCCGGCGAGGTAGATTACCCCGTTGTGAACACCCATTGCTGCGCTCCCCCTTGAAGTCTCGCTCTCTGGGATAGGGGGTAGGTCGCTCCAGACATCGGTTTTGGGTTCATAAACGAATGATTTTGGGGAAGGTCTCCAGGCCCAGTTGTCGATTTCTGTTAGGCCTCCGAGAAGGTAGATCTTGCCGTTTACCACGGCGGCGTTGGGGTGGTTGAGTGCCAAGGGGGCAGGGGCGCCGAAGGACCAGGTTTTTTTAGGGATGGAGTAGATTTGTAGGATGTTGGTGGTGAGGTAGGGGATGGGGGAGGAGGAGTCATTGGCGGGGAGGATGCCCCCGAATATGGCGAGGGAGGAGGAAGAGAGGGCGAGAGTGACGTGTTCTTGGCGGGGGAGATTGCTTATGGATTGGAGCGTTTGCCATTTGCCTCCTTTGGGGGTGGGTTTGTTGTTGGGCAAGGAGAGACTGGTCGCTGTGAGCAGGAGTGCGGAGAGTATCGGGGGGAGCTTCATGTTGACTGCCGCTGGTTGTTTCGTTGATAGTGGAGGTCAACGATGAGAGGGTGATGCAGCCGTTATATGCAGGTATCATCCCTACTGCTCTGTTTAACCGAATGGGACAGCAGCATTTGTCTCCTCAACTCCAAGTCCGATTTCCACTACGACATTGAATCCTGTGAACTTCAGACCAGCCACCTTGAGAATGAGATACCCGTGACGTGGACTAACTTACCTAATCTCAGTCAATTAATTTCTCCGCTCCGACTTCCTGGCTTATTGCGGCCTGTCAATATTTTGACCTGTCGTCGCACTGGATCTCGGATGGCACGTAACTGCAGGAGCTGAGCGCAAGGCCCAACCACTACCCACACCGCACCCTATTCCCGCAGACAAAAGTTCGCACATAGTTGGTAGGAGCGGAAGTTACTGACCACTCAAAGAGATGAACGTCGTATCCTCGACCGCGTCATAGTGTGGCTGACACTTGTTCCATCCTGCACATTTTCTTCCTAAAACGGTAAGAATACGTAACTCGTGAGGCTGCAATCAACGCCTCATCGCTGCGCCGTTGTTATGGTAAGTCAGCGGTCGGCGACTGTATGTCCACGATTGGATCATATTCTACAAGGACGGGAAGGAGCTCGTGGACAATTCCACTCACAACTTGTGGTCTCGATTGGCAATGGGGCTGGAAATCGTCGCCGATGCTGTCGGTGACACCGAGAAATGAAGGAGCTCGAAAAAAACATCAGGAATCAAGCGACAATAGCGGTACCTCTCTAAAGTCGAAGAGATGAAAAGGAAAAAGGAGAAGAGAAAAGAAAAGCAAAAAGCTCACCGGCCAACTTCCACACACGCATATCTGGGGGAGGTGACTGGCTACAGAAAAGTCGTAGGTTTTACTCCTAACCGCGACGGGATTGAACAGAGAAGCTCTTTGTGTGAGAGTTCCGGGGGAAGTTTGAGTTTCCCCTGGGCAGCAGGTTTACCACTTAGCCTCAAGACCAGGGGAGCATCTCGGATCTAAGGTTCTGTTGAAAAGGAGGATAGTTGACCTAATATATATACCTGGGTTGTTACTTCTTGTTCTTGGGATGCCCGAGGGCAGGATATGGTACGGGGACTGCATTCAATCCTGCCATCAAACAAAACTTAGTGTCAAAAATGGAAAAGAAATAGAGAGTTGTCTCGGTATCCTCAGATTCAGGTTGGACACCTCTTGCAGATGGTATCACCTAGCGTACATTGCCTCCCTCAATCTCGCCTATTTGTAAAGCTGGTCGATAGTCGATGTACGACTCGCGATCAAGGCCGACGAATAAGGGTGATCAAGGAAGGCAACGTCCGATACATGACACCCTCTTCAAGAGGAACACAACTAACGCGCAGGCAACAGCTCATACCATTGCACCACGCTCTCCTAACCAGAGGCACTTGGCTCCTCGGATTTTCCACGTATATGTGACGGTTGCTGGGTTGTCAACGGGTGTTTTGTTGAATGTGGTTCAGATGACAGCAATGGATGCTCGTTGACGCCTTGGTAACAATCACAGGACAGTGATACTGCTCAGTCCCATGACATATAGCGGGACAGGCACATAATCAAGCTTTTTACCACGCATATCTACAACTCTCCATCCATCAACAATGAAATCAAGCCCCCAAAACAACAACCCCAAAATCGTCCTCCCAAAAACCCCCTCCTTCCCCATCACCAACCCACATATCTCCCATTCCAATCCCCCTCCTCACCCCCCTCAGCAGCTGTTCCGTGCCCGCCATCACAACCTTCACCAGCTCCAAATTCCCCTCTACCGCCGTCCCCTCCCCACCCGCCTCATCCAGCAGCGCCCGGCTCAAACAAAGCGTAACCTCCCTTCTCAATCTCTGATCCTGTTGATCCTCCCGACACACCCAACCAGCCAACTCCTCCGCCGCCCTCCCCACCACCAATTTGTCAACCCTAGACAAAAAGTCATTGTTAATAGCCGCAACAGTCAGAGACTCCTCAAACGAATGTTTTTCTGTTCCCGCCACCCTGACAGGTCGAGCGATGGTGGCTGGCCCGCCTGGGCATTTGCAGACGTCGCCACTGCATTGCCGGCTGGTAAAATCAACACAGACCCTCCGTGTCTGGACCTCAAATTCCTGTCCTATATTACCGCGAACATAGACGGGGCGGACCCCCATGCTGAGATAGCACGTGATAGGGCCGATAATCTTGGTTTGTTTTGCTATCTTCGCTCCCGGCCTCAGAGTCCAGTGGGAGGGGGTCAGGATTTCCCAGCGGGGTTGGACGCCCGAGACGACGGGTGGGTAGGTCTTTAGCTCTGCCTGAAGAGATAATGCTGGTGGTGGGCCGGCGGAGTGGTTGTGAGCCCAGGGGTGGGTGAAGAGGGTGGTGATATGGTTGTTGGTAGCTGGGAGGGTGGCCGCGTGGGTGCCGGTGGTGGTGGTTTGGTCAGCATGAAATTTGAGGTCGTAGCGGGGGTGGGATACAGTCCAGTCTGTGCAGCAGGCTAGGCAAGAACAAGAGGCGAGTCCCTGTCCTAAGGGCCCAAGAAAGACACGGACGGTTTCGGTTTTCCATCCTGAGTCTGTGGCGTGGAGGCCGTTGGACAGAGCTCGAAAGGTCTCTGTGCCAAAGATGAAGCTGAGGTTACCGAGGGAAAGATCGATCTGGGCATCATATTCTGTTCGTGGTCTGGACAGCAAAGTCGTAATCTTGTGTTGTTTATCTTCAGTCGAACTTGTCAGTAGCCTCGACTTCTTGAGGTGGTTATGGACTGCGAGCTGGCAGTGTAACCATCTCGAGTTCTTCAATGGGGTCTCCGTCGTGATCTTCGGGGCGATATTCTCCCTTCCTGAGCGATAATAAACCACCGTGCCGAGTACCATATGTTGAGACCGTGTAAGCATCTCCCCGCATTTTGTCCGTGCTATCACGCCTGGTGAGCTTGAGTGCGACATTCCCGAAAGTGCTGCCAAAAACTTGACGTCGGCCATAGTTGTCTCAATGGTAGCACCGTAGATGTCCGAGGGAATCATAGTGGCTAGCCGCCACTCCCAACGGATGTTGGCATATCCCCACCAGGTAGCCTGGTAGTTGACGAGAAATTGGGACCATGCAGCAGCTTCGAGGCCGGGTGAGCTCCCGTGGTTTGAGACGGCCATGTTGGACTTGTATTTGATGGCCCATTTCCATGCAAAGGTCAAAGGTGTCAGCATATCGAGGCAGATTTCCCTTGAACGTTTCGAACGCCACAGGTTGAAGCCGTTCCGTTCATCGTCAAATTCCTCGTCGGAATGGCCTACGCTACAACAGCCTGTACACGCGCAGCTGCATGCAAAAGCTGGCGGGAAACAGAATACGGTAGTGATGGAGGAAAGGGCGAGACCAATCGGCGTCCATGCCACGGCGAAAACACTGCGGAGGACTGTAGGTAAAATGCTGACTTCTTTGTGAACCTTGGAGTCATCGCTACCTGCTACCACTCGTAGGACCCCATAGTCGACATATCCATTTCTCTTTCTATCGTAATTCTTTCCAGGTTTGAACTCGGCTTTTGATGGATTATTTTCCATTGTTACCGCTGACTCGGAGCGCAAGCCCGGCATCGTGAGCACCGGCATTCGATATTGGGGGTTCCATGAGAGCGAAGATACATGAAACCAAAAGCCTGCTGTGAGGTCGAACACGCCTGTTACGCGTCTGCCACATCGACTGCTGACCGAAACATATTGGGCGAGAGCAGCAAATGTCTGGACAACGGCAAAGAGGAGGGCAGCGCCAGCACCTACGAGGGCTGCAATGCCTATTGTAGTTTCCTCAGGGTTTTCTGAGCCCATAATGGCAATATATTGTTAGAAGAATCTTGAAGTGCGGTCATGATTGAGGGCTGTGCAGTGCCAAATATATCAGACTTCGTAAGGTGTGACTGAGGCTGAGTGATGGGAGAGGAGCTGAAACGTCAACCACTCAATCAGGTTGCTCAAGGCCCAGACCCCGATAGATCATGGCTGTGCCGCTAACCACACCATTAGTCGACGGAATTTGTAGTGAATAATTTTTTTGTTCCTACAACCGATGTGCCCGATAGGTGTGCCGGTCCTACTTCTATCTTGTTGTATAGGAAACCCGTACCAGTCCCCTAGTCGGGTGAAAAACCCACACCATCTGCTTATTGTAGTGAATAATTGACGATAACCCGTTGTTATTATATGCTCAGATGTAGAGGTGAAATTTTTTACTTCTACATGATGCTTCAAGCTAGAAAATCACCGCACCTTAATATGTCCAGTCCTACTGAACAAATGCTCCCAAGTTACGAGATACCTGCACATCAACATCACTACCGAGGAAGCATGGTCAGCAACTGATATCACGAAGTTTGGAATATAACTCACTCTGAGTCCCCATCTCCACTACCACTGCCCTCTCCTTCCCCTTCAGCGTCACCGCTCCCAGAGGACCTTTGTCCTTCCTCCGACAGTGCAAACTGAGCATCAGTTATCTGCTGGCTCGGCATATGCCCTTGAATCGGGTAACCAGTGTGCATGCTTGGTCCTGTGCCCATAAGCTGAGGATGTATGTGCTCACTGCTCGATCTTCCTGCCTGCGGTTGCTGATGCTGCTGAGTCACGGCCATTTGGTTCGCCTCCCCCCTCGCCGCCTCGCCCTCCTCAGGGGCTGTCAGAGCAGGTTGGTCCTCCTTGGCCTTCCTCTTCCTGTTTGGCTTAGGTCCCTTATACAGCGAACAATTAGAGGTATTATCAAACCACTTGCAATTGGAACAACTGCCATGGAAGAACTCTGGTAGAACCCGGCACTCCAGGAAGGGACCCAAAGAATGCTTGGAACGCCTCTCGGCACAGGTGGTGCAGGATACCGGCGCATCATGACCGCGGGAATGAACGAGTAGCCCATTGACATAACTGGGACGCTGAGCAGCGATGTGGCGGGCCGTGATCCAGCCCTGGACAAAGTGTATGTACTCGTGACTAGGCAGGCGGAATATCTTGCGCTGGTTCTCGTGTTTGAGAGATGTCTCTGAGAGGGCATCGCGGATGGCGATGGCCACAGCAAGGATGGGATTCTTCGGGTTTGCGCAGGCGGCATTCCAATTCTTGACTAGGGGATGGTCCTTGAATTCTGTCTCGCGCGTCGACATGTTGGGGCGTCCTGGAGGACGCCCACGGCGCCGCTTGGGAAAGGCGGCTGGGAGCTCTGGTGTGGAGGCATCCGGGTTAGGGGTGCTGGTGGTGGTTGTATTAGCAGCTGCTCCATCTTGGTTTTGTTCGGGTTGTGGTGAGGATGCTTGTTGTGGGAATTGCGTGTCTGGATTAACAGCGGTCAATTGGCTGTCGTGGTTCATCGTGGCCGTGACTTATACGCGTAGCGCTACAAGAAAGAGTGCTGATGCGACGGCAATGGTTGGGTTATTTTGTGGCGATTATTTTGTAGAAGAACAATTGAAAGCCCAGAACCTGGCGGTTTGGAGATTTTGTCCCACACTTGATGGGCGCACGGGCCATCGTTAGGAGCCAGGTGCGGCCAGTTGGCCAGCGCCTGTGTACTTCGATACAACAGAACAAGCAGTCATCTGAAGGGTTTGAAGCATGATTGCTCAGAAGACCGTATAGCTATGATAATAACAGTTTACTCTGCAACAATGACTTCTCGTAGCCGTGGTGATGTTGCCTGAAATTCTTTCCACAGATCGAGGACCTTGAAGATTGGTGGGGCCGTCCTACGTAATGCGCCAAGCGGTCCAGACCATGTGGTTCAACCGACAACAACCTGTCCCTGTCACTGGCCAACTGAAACACCCGCAACAACACCACACCAAGACACTGGCTTGCGCATCATTAACTATTGGTGCTTTCTTCTAATTACTTTTGTTTCCTCGCTCTTGCTTTCAGTTTGGTACTCGGCGCAGGCGCAAGATAAGCACCCTTCCCATAACCCGACATAATGTCCAATCCCAATGCCCTCCTACTTCTCGCCGACCACATCAAGCTCTCCCTCCTCGAGCGCCAGCGCGCAAAGAACCTGAACCTCCCTGACGACACCCAAGATGGCCACATCTCCCGCTCTCTCGACCAACTCCGTGACGGCATAGAAGCTCTAGAAAAGGAGCAACAACGCCTCCAAGAAGCAGGCGAGGAAGCGTGCGTCTATTCCATATCAACCCTTCCAAATAGCTACTAACATCCTCCCAGTAAATCCACCTCCCTCCTCAGCACCCTAGCCTCCCTCAAGAAGCAAAAAACCGACCTCACCACACAATTCCACGGCTTCCCTACCGCCGCCACCACCTCAACCCTTACCCACCCCAACGACCCCTCCCTAGCTGAAGATTTCGCCCACGCCCAATCCTCCACCGCCTCCCATCCCCCTGCCCCCACCACCCAAAAGAAAAACGTTCGCTTCACCGACAACGACATCGACCTCGAAGCCCAGCGTGCCTCTCTCTTTTCCAACCAACCCTACCGCGACGAAGTCGAAGAAGACGACTCCGCCGGCTACCGCAACGAAGCTGAGAACCTCTCCAACACCCAAATCCACGCCTATCATAGACAAATTTTGGAGGAACAAGACGCACAGCTCGACGCGCTGGGCTTGAGCATCAGCCGGCAAAGGGAGCTATCGATGCAGATTGGGGACGAGCTAGACTCGCAGGTTCTGATGCTGGATGAGAGTGAAAGAGTAGCAGATCGGCAGGCGAGCACCCTCAACAGGGCGAGGAGGCAGCTGGGGAGGGTGGCGAGGGGGGCGGCGGAGAGCGGGGAGGGGAGGCAGATGACGGCGATTGTGGTGTTGATTATTGTGCTAGTACTGTTGATTGTAATTTTGAAGTGATTAAGAACAGGGCGGTTCATTTTTTTAAGGACGTTACATGGAGTTTTTGGAGTTACAAGGAGAGCAAAGCAAAAGGTATCATACCAGCTTGCTGTGGCAAGCTTTTTATTGTTATTTTAACAGGCTTTTGGGGGTTATACACACCAAGTTTCATGTTTTGCTTTTTTTCTATCGCATTATTATTCAATGGTTTTTTTTTTTTTGCAACAATCATCCTCCATTTTTGCTATCGAACCATCATAGATCCTTTATCAAGATCGGGAGCTCTCTCTCTCACACCCTTATCAAACTTTCCCTCATCAACCATGTAGGCTACCTAACTCATTCTCCACTACATCCGATATCCACATCAAACCCTTACCTCCACAAGTCACAAGCCCCCTTCTCCCCACATAGACTGACTCAATGACGATAAGCTATCTTTCCTACTCTCAGTCTCAACAACAATTCAAAAAAGCCCGATTAGCTCAGCTGGTTAGAGCGTCGTACTAATATTCACTCATTCATGAGTAATATACAGTCCATGCGAAGGTCAACAGTTCAATCCTGTTATTGGGCAGCCAATATACCTTTTGGCATCCATGTCACATTTTTTCATGTCTTTACTCATACATGTCCTCGATACTTTTTTCAGTACAACAACTATTTTACTTTTTACAGTACCTATGCAGCGCTTTTCTAATATCTACACACTTGATCCTCCTCATCTTAAAAACTCTACATACACGAGAAAGCCCTTAAGAGAAGAAAGGAATGTTGTAAAGTCAAAAGCTTGTTGTTTATGTGCATTCTTTATCGGGGCTATCTGCATCCATCCTCATCTCTTCAATTTCTCCTTCATCTTGTGTGTGTTTGTTCTCCTGCTTCCTCTTTCCAGTTGTGTGGTAATGTATTTTTCGGCCACAGCAGAGCCAACCCATCTTGGGACTTGAGTCTCCTCCTTGTACTGCAGGGTCTTGCATATGATGCTCAAAGCCTCTACTGAGCCAATGTTATGCCATGTGCCCAACTTCAATGCCATGCAAAAGCCAAGTGTATCCCTTCGAAGCGTATGTACCCCTTGCTTAGCAACTCCAGCTGTTCAACCTCTCGCACAACCACCAAGAGAAACTCAACGAATAACATCCCCTTCCTTGTCGATCCCCTCAAGGCCCTCCAAGATGTCGCTGCCCCCCAGCATGCCGACGCCGCCCCTAGTGGCCACTTTGTCGTCTCGCCCCCACACTTCGTGAAACCGGACGCTATTATCGCTTGCCGCGACCATAATGCAGCCTTCCATCTTGTAGCGCCTCTTGGGATTCAGCTCGTCCAAGTAGCCCCTCTCGGTCCGCCTCTCCTCCTCGGGACCACTAGGATAGGGAATGGCATATAACGCACGGTGCTCCCTGGGCCATGGTACGGCCGCGACTTGGCGACAGTCCGGCCACGAAAAGACGGCGATGCGGACTGGGTGCTCTGGCGACGCGTATCCAAACGTGGCTGCGATTTCCCGTCGAGTAGTGGACCAGATCAAGCTGGTTACTTGGGCCGATACCGAGATGGTTGCCAGGGCTGAGCCTGATTTGGTGTGAAAGAAGTGTATACACTTGTCGTTGGATCCTCCGCCTGTTGCCACCAAGCCGTCCTGCCAGGGGCAAAAGGCAATGGCCTTGACCGCAGCACCATGCCTCCACTTGTACTTCACCCCGTCGGACTTGATATACCTGATTCGGTTATCAGATATCTCCCTTGACTCCATAATCTCGTCACTTGGATGCTCTAGCCCGCGTATGCCGGATTCAACAGTCTCAACTGCAGACTCACTGTCAGCATTGGCCATGTTGGCGCACAGTTCCTTGTAGTCAAAAAGACAGCACAAGTTATCGTTGGCTCCTGTAGCAAAATAATCCCCCTTGGGGCACCAAGCCAATCCGCAGATCTGTTGAGAATGGACTTGGATGTTCAACAAGAGAGTCATTCCTCCATCCAAGCCCCATAATTCCCTGTCCTCTGAACTCGGCCATTCAACCGCGTACAGGAGGACGCGTCCTTCGTCAGTGCCGACAAGCAAGTCTTCATGAGCCGGAGGGATTCGGTGCGGGAAGAAATTAGTGCCATCAGGAGACGTGCTCTTGGACGGTCGGTCTCGATTGAGATAAGGCCTCCAGCTGAGACAAGAGATGGGTGAATCAAGTGACATCTCGAATCGAGGTCTCCAGCCTGCACCATGCCTCTCGCCACGTTCCGGTTTATCTCTCAAGGACATGAGAGACAGCATACCAGTCGACCTTCCGATAGCTAGGATGGCTGATTCCCCTTCGGTACTTGAAAATGCGAGGCCGGTGATATGACTGGGCCCATCGAGGTACTCGTATTGTGAGGGCCGCGCACCCTTGTTCAGCAACTGTACACCGCCATGCTCAGACCAACCGTACACCATATCACCCAGCCCGATAGCAAGGGTGCTGTTGATGTATGAGAAAGCCAGGACTGAACAGTAGAAGTCGTCTCGTAGGCCAGGAGCATCGAGAACCCTGTTTCAGTCAGTTAGTTATCCCCTTGCAACTGGGTGACTGGTGCCAACTGACTTGAACGGTGCAAATGGTAGCTTCCGCCTCTTAGATGGCTTGCCAGGTGCCGCGGATGTAGTTGGCTGTTCTTTGACCCATTGAACGCCATTCCATTTGGTGGGAATGTGTGCATTGATGGTGTTGGCATCGATCTGTCGAGGGAGACTGACCCTAAGTACCTTCTCGGCACGATCCAATCCGAGGGCTACAGCAATGCGAGCGCCGTATTTTTCCCGTTGCTCGTTAGGCTGTGGCTGCAGCATGGGAAAGTTGGACTGGAAATGCCTGGCGTTTGTACTACTTGTGACCAGCTGACCTCGGCCATTGTTAACAGCGGTGCTTCCAGGACCCAGACCCCCGACGCCCCAGACTGCACCGTGACTGATCTGCCTGTCGCCATTGTGGTTACTATTCTGGTCGCGAGGTCGGAGGACAGTGGGGGCTAGAAAGTAGCGTCAGTGGTCTAAACCTGTTGCAACTACTAATTAAATTGGCTTACTTGGGACATATCTAATGCCATCATGGTGAACACCATCTCCTCGATCGCGAAGGTCGCCAAAGGTGGGAGCGCTGGGGACACGGCGATGGTAGCAAAAGGCATCTTCGGCGGCTCCCTTGTGCCGCAAAAGCTTCTCAGCTCGTGTCAGTTGGTTCGCTGGCTTCCTAGTCCTGTACCTCTCCGTCTGAGTTTCTCTCTCTCGAGGTCTGGCGGGAATAAAACGGTCTGGTAAGCGGGACCAGGAAGAGTTGGCTCCGGGAGAGCTGTTGGTGGTTCTTCGCGGAAGCGCCGGGCTTGTGTCAAACGAAAGTGACGTGGACAGGGCAGGCCGCTGACGAGGGTAGTTTATGGGCAGAGCGACAGTGTTTCGGTGAAATCCTGCGGGCGGGCGGGCTATGACCTCCGGTGAATTTCCGGGGTTTGGAGTCTGGTCCCCGTCATCCTTGAGTTGATCCTCGTCTTCTGAAGAGCTCCCATCGCAGTTCATGCACAGGTCGGCAAAGGGACGCCCTTTATTCTTAAGCTTTGGAGGCAGCTGAAGCACCTCGGGAGGACTCTGGGGCACCACGGATTCTTTTGGGACCTCATGACTCGGGCCACATGATTCCAACGAGCCGTATCCTGAATCTCGTGCGTTGGAGGGATAACTGGCGGATCGTTTACGACGCGACCTGTGGTTGTATGGAACCTGGCGGTTCATGTTGTTGCAACGTCCTATTCCGTAGCCACGGTTGGTTTTGCGTATGGCGCCCATAGCGAAGCTGCGGCACCAACACCGGAATGTGGGAAGAGCTTGGGGAGAGAGAAGCGATGGGAAAAGATGCGAATGCTAATGAGATTCACAAAATAATATTTCAAAGACCTAGCGAGTGTAAGGAACCCACAAGAATGGTGCAATTGAAGCCGTCGACAGAAGGAGACGACAGTATTGATGCGGGCCCGGATGATCAGAAACCAGTTCGATCGGTGATGGGTGACAAATCCATGCGTGAACCACCGGACTGGATAATAGTACCCTGATGCCGATGCTGTAATGGCGTAGCGATATTCGGGAATGGTGGTCCTAGGAATCAAGAAGAGATGCAGAGGCCGAGCAAACGAAGGTCATCCAGACGATCGGAGACCTGTTGCCCGTGTGGGACAGGCAGGAAGGCACCTGCCCACCTCTTTTCCCTTTTTTTCTCCATGACGACGCATTTTAGTTACTGAAGGAAGGCGCGCGGTTCATTTTCCGCTCTTTCGTCTCGATCCTGGAATATGTCCCGCCATGGTGTTGAAGGCAGGAGCTATTCAGGGGCTTCAGGGGGTTGCGCCAATTAGCTAAGCCCCCTATTTCACCAAAGCTCTTATCGATAAGACCCCGCAACCCTGCTGACGTGTTGTAACCTTCCTGAGCAAGCACCCGACGTCATTCGAGCAACCACCGAATCCTCCACGCGACACCGTCTCGACAGCCACAACATCAGACCATGGCCGATGTAAGCCTCTCTCTGACATATCCTTCTCAAGTCTTACCTCTTCCCAATCAAACAGACAATTAACTAAACAAGCCCAAAAGCAAGGCGGCTCCCAGCACGGCATAGCCCGCACCTCGCGCGTCCGCACCGAAGCCCAGAAGCAGCAAGACCTCGAGCGCATCCAAAAATACCGCGACCTCGAGTCTCACCTCCGCAAGCTCGTTTCTGCGTCCGACTACTCTTGCGACACCTTTGATCTCACCACCAAGCTGCTGAAGCTCAACCCCGAGTACTACACAGCATGGAACGTCCGCAGGCGTACGCTAATTTCTGGCTTATTCTCAAGACGATCGGATGGGTCCTCATGCTGGAGGGGGTGCTCGAGTTCTTCTCGGTGCGACACTACAACAACGTGTTCCGCCGCGTCGTTGTCCTCCTCTTTGACAAGGATCCTGCCCAGCCGAGCCTACCAGACAACTGGGAGGAGTGGTACAACAGCTGACCAAGACGTGTCTGATGCTGCAACGCCAAATGACACTACTACACCAACACCAGAAGATGAAGAGTCTCAGAAAAAGGACTCGGAGATTATCAAATCGGAGCTCTTCTTCACTATCCCACTCCTTCTGGAGTCCCCAAAATGCTACTGGATTTGGTCTTATCGTCTGTGGATCCTTGGCCAGTCCGTCCTTCTTCTTCCAGTGCCGATTGCAAAGAAGATATGGCAGGAAGAGCTTGGTTTAGCCAGTAAAATGCTTGCCAAAGACTGTCGGAATTTTCATGCATGGGGATACAGGCGGCATGTAGTTTCTCGGCTGGAGAGCAAGGAACTCGGGGGCGAGTCACTGGTTGAGAGCGAGTTTGCATATACGGACCGCATGATTCGGGGTGATTTGAGTAACTTCTCGGCTTGGCATAGCAGGAGTAAGCTGATTCCGAGGTTGTTGAATGAGAGGGTGGCAGGGGAGAAAGAGAGAAAGGGCTTTTTGGATGCCGGTATGTGTTTCTTTGACTGTTAACAACAGGTGAATGGTTGCTAATAACAAATAGAGCTGAACCAAATCCGCGAAGCCCTCAATGTCGGTCCAGAGGACCAATCGCTGTGGTATTACCACCAGTTCCTCATAGACAACCTTGTCAGTCCAGTCGGGCGGCCCACCATTGTACCTACCTTGACGGTAGAGGAGAGAGTGATGTACCTCACCAATGAGATTACAGAGATCAAGGATCTACTGGAGGATTACAAGGATGTCAAACTGATCTATGAGGCGTTGTTGGAATACACGCTAGGACTGTGTCAACTGATAGAGAGGAAGCCCGAAGAGGATGAGAGGCAAGATCTGATCAGTTGGGTCAAGAAACTGAAGGAGCTCGATCCGATGAGGATGGGAAGGTGGATAGATTTGGAGAGGGATTCCGGGCTGACTGAGCTCCTGCCTGGTTGGAGCGGACAGCCAAAACATTACTGAATAATATCAAGCTAATCTTGACAAGCTAGACCATCATATTTTTGTCACAGGAGCGTTACACATCCTCCTAACATCATGCCTCGTCCCCCCACCCTGCTCTCGCAATCCAATCAACCCCCCCAAATAGCCAACCACTTTTCCCACAGGTGTCATTCCATTTTTATCACCCTTCAACATTGGCGAACTAGACTTTAGAACCTGCCCACCATACAGCACCCTCACGAAATACTTTGTTTTCAGCTTGTAAATCTCAAAGACGATTTCTGCTCCCATACCAGGCCAGTGCATCTGCTCTACTTGTAGCACCCCCAACAACCGCGAGATACTCCCATCGTGAGCGATATTATGCCTGTACTTCACCTCCCCCTGTCCCTTTATTGGCTGCTGAATGTGCGACACTAGTTCAGCGATCCAAACCCCGTAGCTTGCCACCGAGGCTTTGAGGGAATCGGGCGATCCCCGGTAGAGGTGGTGATACTCCCACTGCCCGAGGCGGTAGACTGCATCTGCCATCTCTTGGGGTATGCTATCGTCGGGGGAGGTGACGGAACGAAGGAGGAGAGGGCGGGAGTGGCATTGTTTGGAGGAGAGGTTGTCGTAGTAGTGATCCACACTCTTATGGAACCCGGAGTCGGTAGGCGGTACCCCTGATATCTTGTCCAGCTGCTCAAACAGCGGTTTTGCCAGCGAGAGGTGGGACTTCCATTCGGGGGTGGATTGGATACGGGAAAAAAGATGGCGGGAGGAGGGGCAGGGGTATTGGGGTTCGAGGGGGTCGATTTCCTTGTTTTGAACCAGCAAGGGGGTCCTACTGGTGCTGGGTAGGAGGGCAGATAACAGGGCGCCGGCGACTTGGGTGGTGATGGGGTTGTTGGTCACGTGAATGGCAACAGTTTCGGGGGATATGAGGGGGGCGTAGACTGACAAGAGGTCGAGGCCGTGTTGATGGGAGTCGGTGAGGCCGGGGAGGGTTATTTGAGGGAATTCGCAGGTTCCTTGAAGACCAATGGGACTGGGAGGAAATGGGTTTAGAGGGGAGGTGAAGGGAGAGTGATAAGCTGGGGTGGAAGGGGGGGAACTAGGGGAGAGAGGGGAGGAGTAAGAGAATAGGGCGATGTCATTGCAGTTCCAGGGTTCGGGTTCGATAGGGAAGGCGTTGGAAGAGTAGGGGGTGCGGAGGTGGTGGCGGTGGATCTGAACGGTGAGTAGATATGGTGCGAGAAGAAGAGGAGGGCTAAAGGGAGACTGACTACTTCAACGTAGAGGAGTTCATATTCTGAGGGCGGTTTGGGATATTCTTTTGCGCGGACATGAGGCATGTTGCACCAGTTGTAGGTGCCATATTGGGAGTCGGGGGTATGGGAGGTGTTGTAGATGAAGCCCCACACGCCGGTGCTGTTAATGACGGTGGTGAGGTTCGTTATGGGGGAGGGCCTTTGGGGGTACCAGGAGAGATCGATGGCGAAGTTGTCATTGCCGGGTTGGTCTGTGGTGTCTGAGACATGTGCGACCCCCAGGTAAGCAAGTACTGCAGCTGTCAGACTGGCGACGCCGGGCAGCGCGTTATGCATCATTTCGGTTGAGCTTATCAGATCTTGGTTAAGCAGTTGAACCAATAGCGCAGTGATCAGAACAACGGACAAGCCAAGGGCTAGAAATGATTTTGAGGAACCCCAGAAACTAGAAACATCGCGGCGCTGTCGGTCCGGTTGTTGTTGTGTCCCATCCATCAATGCATTTGCGTCTGTGGAGTTCACATCGAAGGACTTCGTATAGGTTCCCTCTAATTGAAATGACTGCAGGGAGGGGAAACTGTTGATCAACGACCACCGTGCATAAGCGTAACTGCGCCAGACACCACCACGTGGGGCAGGAATGCTGCCGACTGGCTGTTCTTATTTACAGTGTATTTCTTATCTTTAATTCGACTTCGATTTCAACACCTCTCGGCGTCGTCCAAGTCTTGGATATCTTGGCTTTATAAGCCCTGACACCAACATATGCCGATATGACATTCGAATCTGGCTTCTAACCTTCCTCCGCCTTGGCATGAACTTCCTCCGCCTCACCGTGAGCAGCCTCTCCGGATCAACCTTTCTGTACCGAATCTCCCATCTCACCCAGTCCCCCAGCCCCGGAAGCTGAATGCCCAGCGTCGGCAACGCCAACAGCTGCGGCGGATTATCTTTGCTCTTTTCCCTCGTGCCATCCTCCCACGCCCAAGCCTGCATCAATCTGGCTCGTTTGCTTGGGGATGAGTGTAGCAGCTCTCCTTCTTTCACATCTGAGCCTTCTCCGTCACTACCATCCTTCTCCATTCCACTCTCAGTGGCGTTCTTGTCCGTCGCCCACTTCCCCTCAGCAGTCCGCCTCCGCAAAGGCCCATACTTATCCAGCTCCTCAATATCCGGCCAGTATTCATCGCGTTGCATTATCCTCGTCAAATCGACCTTGGAGTAAATTCCAGGTAGTGTATATCGTATTTTCCCAGGCGCATACCGTTTGAGCATAGCCGCGAGGTCATTTCTGCTCTGTTCATCAAGGGCTTCTCTGAACGGCTTCTGATGCTCGACCTCGAATGGCATGATGTAAAGAGCAGCTGGTATCCTGCTAATCAATCGAATCCAGTAGCGCCCGTCATACAGCTTGAAGGGTGACCATCCGGTTGTCTTCCACTGGTCTGGGGATTTGCCCCATCGCGATCTGATGCTCGTCCCCCAGAACTCGGTGCAAGGCCGTGCGACGTTGGAGGCGTAGGGTGCGCGGGTGAGGAGCCAGCGGAAAGGCTGGTTGTCGGGACCCATCATGGGGAGAAAGTGGACACCGCAGATGACGTAGGGTTTTGGAGGGGGTGGTTCGGTGCCATCTTGTGCTAGGGATGGAAATAGCATTGATGCCAGGTGATCGAGCTGGGATGCTTGGTTGAGCTCTCTTTCGGGCGTGACCATTGAAAGAAGCTTGCGGAGCAGGAGAGCGGCAATGTAGCGATAGTGATCAAGCCGTTTATGGCGACCCTCGAGCGAGTTTGAGGATAGCCTCGAAACACGCGGTAGTCGAAATCTCGGAAGCTGTACCACCAGTGTCCCCGTGCTTGGTTCAAAATGAGGGATCAGAGCGCTTTGCAGCAGGCGATCTGCCTCAGCCTCCTCAAAAGCCACTCTCTTCCTGCACCGCTCCGCCAGCCGCAATATCGCCGGCTTCTGCAAGGCCTCTGGAAGATTGTGATTCTTCCACATCTGCCTCACAGCATTCCGCATAGTCAACGTCGGGTCCTTGTTGGTATGGTCCTCAAACCAGGGAATCTTGTTCTCCAAACATGTAGCTATCAATCGCTCCTTGTCAAAGTGCATCAGAGGCCGATATACCATCACTCCACCATCCTCAAAGTCCATCGTCGGCAGCGGAGGGGCAAGTTTATTGCTCCTGGCAATCCACTCGTCATAATCCTGATCCGCGGAGAAGGCGTCCTTGAGATCAGTTCTCCACATCATGGGTTCGGCCTTCTCGGCAAAGACAGCCAGGTCGAAGTAGAAATCTTCTCGCAAGGCGCGCAGCATCTTGTTCCGCTCCATTCTGTTGGGATAAAGATTCCAAACCGGGTGCTTGCTTCTCTGGTCATCGATGAACCCACTCTGGTAGACACCGTGCATCTCATAGCACTCGGGGATGTCCGTTGCAGGGCGCATGCCTCTCAGGCCGCGAAAGCCATGGCCCGAGAGCAGCCTCATCAGGATCGTCTCGTACTGGTCGTCTTCATGATGAGCGGTAAACAGCGACATGGTCCTGCAATTCTGGCAGAGGGCTCCCAGTTTCCGGTACCGCTGCTGGCGCGCGAGAGTCTCAATGTTGGGGAGCGTGTTGGGGTCGACGCCTTTGCCCAGAACGTGCTCCCAGTTGATTTTGGCGACAGTAGTAAAGATCTTGAGATCATTCAGAGCCTTTACCACCTTTTTAACTTCCTGATCCATACCCTTTCTCAGGTCATGGTTTACGATGTAGGCGACGGGGTTGCTGACGGGGTGGTCAGCGACTTTGAACCAGTGGTCTGTTGTCCTGATCTTGGTGGAGAGGTAGGCCAGGGCCATGGAGTCGACACCGCCGCTGATAGCGAGGGCGATGGGCTTGTGGGAGCGCCCACGGTCATAGGGGAACCGTGGGTTACATGTTGCGAGGAGAGCGTCTAGGAATTCGCGGGGTGTGATGGCCTTCGCTGTGCTGTGCACAACAGGCGGTAGCGTTCCCATTCCATTGCAGGTGAGGCAGACTTTTGTCAGTGAAATCTGACTCTGCCTGAAGTTCAGATGCAATGGTCGATATTGAGAGAATGAGACAGCATGCAAGTCGTGAGAGGTCTGAGCTTTTATACAATTGAATTGATTGTCCTCAAACCCTGCATCTTGGCACGCCAAGCCACTTCACCCACCATGACGCATTGCCCTGCCGGCCCCGGAGCTCGGGAATTTTTATCTCTACATCTTCACTTTGCCATTGCGCGGACTACACTAACGGTCGATGCGCCGGGACGTCTCGCTCCCTTAGTCCAATCCCTATCCCGTCACCCGACTACTCCCCCGGCTGGTCGCGATACCTCCTGCTAAAAGCCCCGCACCTGACAGCCCCGTCCCATTCCACCACCCCCAAAAATGTCCGAACCCCCAACCCCCCCCTTCCGCCTCGCCCTCCTCTCCGGCGCCTTAGCCGGCACAACCGTCGACCTAACCCTCTTCCCCCTTGATACCCTCAAAACCCGCCTCCAATCCCCCGCCGGCTTCTTCTCCTCTGGTGGTTTCCGGGGGATCTACCGCGGCGTCGGCTCCTGTCTCGTCGGCTCCGCCCCCGGCGCCGCCTTTTTTTTCAGCACCTACGAGTACTCCAAATCCTTTCTCTCCGCCAACTTCCCCCCTTTGCCCACCTCCCCCAACCAAACCAGCACCCCCGCCTACCACCACATGCTCTCTGCCTCACTAGGCGAAATCGCCGCTTGCGCCGTCCGCGTCCCCACCGAAGTCGTCAAGCAGCGCGCACAAGCCGGTCATCATGGTGGGTCGAGTGCGCAGGCTTTCAAGGCGATCATCAGGCAGTACGGTACCTTGGGAGCGGTGGGTGTGTGGAAAGAGCTGTACAGAGGCTGGACGATCACCATCATCAGAGAGGTGCCGTTTACAGTTTTGCAATTCCCGCTGTGGGAGGGCCTCAAATCTTGGGGGAGGGGGAGGAAGCAACGCACCGGGAGGGGGTTGTTTGGGGATTCTTCGTCTACTTCCACCTCGACCGAGGTATCGGCGCCCGAGTCAGCATTATATGGTTCAGTGGCGGGCGGGTTTGCCGCGGCGGTCACGACACCCCTGGATGTCCTCAAGACGAGGGTGATGCTCTCCACCGAAAAACAGTCCATGTTCAAGGTCATGACGGACATCCTGAGGGAAAATGGCGTGAGACCCTTCTTCGCGGGGATAGGCCCCCGGGTGATGTGGATCAGCATAGGGGGCGCGATATTCTTGGGGAGTTACCAGTGGGCGGTGAATACGCTGGCTGTTGGGGGGGAGGAAGAGAGTAAAAGGGGGGCGGAGAGTATATTATAGATGGATAGAGAAAAGATAAAGAAAAAACAGGAGAAAAAAGGGAGGACGGGAAAAAGACATGATAGACGAAAGAACCCACATGCATAGATCTTGATACCCACCGGCCGTATGTATACGATCAAAAAAGCACTGTAAAAATATGTACAATTACTACGCTAGACACTGAAAATAATTACCATACCTTGCCCATGTCTTGTCGCAGACATAACCTAGACCTCGTCGCTGAAATATAAAAGCATATACAAATCCCTACCTGAAACTCCTTCGAATGCCCGACCACTAAGCAGCAGGCGATTGGACCTCCTCACTCTTCTTCCCACCCTCCTCCTTCCCATCCTCCACTTCCTCCACCTCCTCCATCACCGGAATCTCCTTCTTGCCATTCGCCCTATAATAAAGGACAATATCATTCCCGCCCCTCCAAACATGCGTCCTCAACGTAGCAAGCGTCATCTTGTGCGGCAGCACCTGTGTTTTCTCTCGTTAGCAACCACCCCTTCCCCCTTTTCATTCTTTGTCTTGAAACATACCTTTTCATTGCACCACAACTCCAAATACTCCTCCGGTCTCATCACCCCTTCCCTGATCTCTCCCCCCTCGCTCTCCGCTCTTCCCACCTCGTCCTTCCACTCCGGATCGATCCTCTCGGCCACATACCCCAAAATTTTCTTCACCCTCAACATCCTGTTCGCATTCAGCCTATTATTCCCATCCGCTGCCACCGCCAGCTCTGGCAGCTCCCCTTTGTACGGGAACAGCACGAAGCTCACTTTTACCGCGTCCTTGACCGGCAATACATTTTGTAGCAAACACTCCCCCAGCCACTTTGGACCCTTTTGCTCGATTTCATCTACATCCACACCCACAGACCCAACGGTTCCGCGGTAGACTTCTGCTGACCCGCCAGAGGTCTCTTCTTGGATGATGACTTTGGTACCAGGGGGCAGTTTGAGAACCGGGGTGTCGTTGGGTAGACTGGGGGTAATTTTCGTCTCGACGACTTGGCCAGGGTTATCGACGAGCTGTTTCTCGTATTCATCCCGGATCTTTTGTATGACGCCTCCAAGGTTATCGTCGAATTCTTTCTCATGTTGACTATCATTCGACTCCGATTCCTCGGCTTTTTCGTCGAGTGCGACTGGTTTCTCTGCTTGCGGTGTGGATGCTGAGCGGCCGAGCTTCATGCTGAAGCCACCCATTCGGAATTTCTTCATCCCACCAAAAGGCGTGCTCGGTGTCTTCCCGCCGTCTTTCTCCTTGTCTTTCTCTTTGCCATTCGTTTCTGCCCCTGGTGTCTTGGTTGGCTGTTCTTGTGTTGATGTCGGGGGCGCCTCGGTCACTGGTGTTTGGGCCAACCTGTTGCTTTGATCTAGCCCCGGGGTTTGGATGGCATCGGCAAAGTAGTCCTCTCGCTCTTGTGATGGTCTGCTGACTTGGGATGTTCGCTTCTCCAGTGGGCTGAGAGGTGTGACGAACCCACCGTCGAGGAAGGGTGCCATTGGAGAACCGGGGGTAGCAAGGCCGATAGCCATTCCAGGAGTCATGGGTGGGTAGTGCATTCCAGTAGCCCTTGGTGTCGCTGACGACGAGGGTTCGGAAAACTGCCATCCTGCTGGGCCTGGAATACTAATCGCCAGTGGAGGCAGCATCCTACCGCCTGCCGTCTTCTTGATCGCCTCTTCGTTGAGCTTGTGTCTGAAAGCCTCGTCACGTCGAATTTCCTCGTCGATGAGGTTGGCGAACAGGTACCTGAGAACCCATTTCCCAAGATTGACTAGGAAGTGTCAGTCAAAGCCTCGGCTTTTCGCCTGCAAAGGGACTTACTCCTCTGGTCTTCCCTAAACTCCGTATTCTCCAAAGAACTTAGCTCATCAGCGTACATCTCTGCATCGAAGCAGTTGTACGGCTCCAAGACCACAGCAAGATTACCGGAGCTGGTGTCAATCGAACACCATGGCGCCACGGCCTCCTTGGTATTGACTTCTGGCACGATAGCCTCCAGGTGATGCTTTCCAAACTCTTTGATCGGCCGACACTTTTGGGAGTCAGTACTATCAGACAAGTGAAAATCAGTAAGAGGAAGAAGCATACTTGAATCAAATCCCACAACAAAACCTCGCCAGCAGTGTCCAGGGTCAGCACCCGTCTCCTATCATTCAGTAACCTGTGCTTCACCAGCCCAAACTGTCCCGCGATGGTCTCCTCTGGTTCGTGCTGTATGGGCTCGGGCAGTTCCGCCACGTTAAATGTTGGTTCTGGAATCTGCGATCCCGGACTGACCGAATTCTCATCGACATTACCACTGCCCAGCATGAATGGAATAGGAGCCGTATTAGAAATCCTCAGAATAGACTTCTCTGAAATGTTCCGCTTATGCCTGGGCTTGTACGACGACTCGCCCCCTGGAGAAGCAGGTACAACTGTCGTTGACAGAGACCCATCCCGGCTCCTGATTGTAGCCAGCGACGCCCGATGTTGTCGAAACGCCTCAGGTAACTGGGTATGATCACTCGAGTCCACATTCTTCCACCGGTTAATTGACGCCCTGCTCGTTGACGTCCAGATGCTGTCTCCCCAAGCCACAACCCTGGTGACGCCATCGTTCTCCTGGGCAACAGCCAGTGACAAGCCATTGTCAAACTCCCCGTTCGTCCCCCTGACATCCGTCTTGACCACCAACCCCGACCTGTCCGCGCTGTAAAACGTATGCAGTGACGGATCGTCCGAGAACAAGGCCCACACACTGTTGTCGTGCATCGTAAGCGTATGCATACACCTTCCTGCCGTCACGCTCCACACCTTGACCGTCTGATCCGAACTAGCAGACATGATCAAATCGCCATTCTCACTGATCAAAATCGATCTAACCATATCCGTGTGCCCCACAAACTTGGTAATACGTTTCCCAGATTTGGGATCCCATAACCGCACGGTAGACTCCGGCCCGCCGTTGGCGACGACGTTGTGTGTCACCCCCATGGCATAAATGCTGCCTTTTTCGGCCACCTCTTCACCTCGGGCGTCAATCTCGAGCGTCTTGCCTCCGCCTGTCAGGTCCCAGAAGTTTATTTTGCGGTCGAGACCACCTGAGGCCACCCAGTTTGTGTCCACTGTGGGGGTGGCGACGCATTTTACATAGTCGGCGTGTTGACCAATGGTGACTGGGTCGGCGGGTGTCTCAGCTAGTGGGCGCCATAGCTTGACGGTCAGGTCTGAAGAGGCGGATACAACTGCTGTGTGTTTCTCGGCGAGGGTGATGTCGTTGACCCAGTGTGTGTGTGCTTGTGTTTGGGCCCGGAAGGCGGTTGCTCGCTTGGAGGTGTTGGCGCTAATTGTCTCGTCGATTACGGCCGAGTGGAAGATCTGGGGCGCGACGAGATCTTGATTGAGATCCCAGGCACAGAGGACACCATCGCGGCCGCCGGAGTATCTGCGGGGAGGACGTCGGTAAGTAATGGGGTTTGGGGGGTGGCCTTCGAAGGTCTGGAGCCGCGCTCACAGGATGGAGTTTGTTTGATCGATGGCAAGGCCATTCACACCGAGTCGGTGGCCGCCAGGAGAGGAATTGGGGTGTTCGAGGACTGTCAATTAGAACGTGTCAGAGTCAGATGGGTATTTCCAGGAGTTTCACGTGCTCGGGGGTGTGTCTGTAGGAATGTTGCAGGACAATGAGGTGGTGGCACAAACCATAGCTGATTCTCTGGCGGGCCTTTTTAGACATGACGAATGGATAGTCCGCTGGGTGCTAACCATGTGCCGTGAGCTGCTCGTGATGATATCTTGTTCAAGCAGAGTTTGTGATACCCTATTCAGGAGATTCTTCAAGGCCAGTGAGTTTGAAGTATCCAAAGTTAAAAGCGAAGATCAAAACTGTTGTGTGCTGGAAGTCGACAGGAGCTCGTGTTCACAGGCAATTGCGGGGTGGTATTCTGGGGGGTGCGGACAGCTCCAAGCTCCCCAGATCAGCGGGTGCTAGCGCGTTCCTGGTGCTGCCGCCAAGACTGTTTCAGTGGAGCATCCCCCATGTTCTGGAAGTTCGGAACCTGGGAGATCCACGTGATGGGGCCTGCCAAGATATTCAACTTCTCCGCTGTCTGTGGTCAACTCATCTAGTCAATGACACATGTTAGACATGTCTTCACATTTGTCACGTTCTTCTAGGAAGCAAAGATCCTTGATATGCCGCTCAAATTAACAGTCCATGTGTTCAAGTATGTCCTACACACCTTCGGGTATCTTTCCCACGCGTTCTGGTATAAAAATACAAATACAAATTGCAAACGCCACCGTTCCCTTCTCGTCTTACTTCTCCTGCTTCTCGGCGGCAGGCATCTTCTTGTCATCCCCGGCATGGCCGGAGGGCGCGGGTGAAACTGATTCCAGGCGATCAGGGTTTCGCACCGGGATGGCCGGTGGCAGCGGGGCAGCAGGAACAGGCCGGAAGGGAGGAACCGGGGGCGGGGGCCGGGTTGGCGCGGGCGGCAAGGCAGGGTCCGGCAGCACGAGCAGAGGAGAGACCGGCACTGAGGGCACCGCAGGCGCACCAAAGGAGACGGGAGGCCGAGGACGCGAGCCGATGACGACACCAGAGACAGCCTCACCCAGGACAGCGCCCCGGGCAGCGCGATGATTGGGGTTCGAGCAGTTGTGGCCTATTAATTTGGGTTAGAAGCGTCTACGAAAAAAAACTGCTATGGAACTAACTTACGGAACGCAGGAGGAGCCGGGTAGCCAAACGGATTGTCTGGCTCAAGGTGGTCGGCTTCAGAAAAAGCGTCAGCGACATTTCAATCTAAAAACAAAAGAAGATGGGACGACTTACCAGGACGCGGTAACGAGTCTTCACCAGCAGAAGTCGGCCCAGACGAAGGCGTAGCAGAGGCCACCGACGCAGTCGACAATGACCGTTCCTCCAAAGAGGGCTGGTCCGGCGGCGCAAGATTCTCTGTGGGCTGCGAGCCCGGCGACGACGAAGAGGGGTTGTTGTCCTGCGAAGGGCTGGTGGTTGGTGAAGCCGTCATGGTGACGGCGTGGGTTCTCTCGCTTCTGGTGGAAAAGAGAGAGAACATCCCAGGCCTCCGTATTTGGGGATTCATTTGTTCTCTCTCCTGCCGGTTTGTGCTCGCTGCCTCGCCAGGGCTTCCGTCTGCTTCTGACCTTGACTCCGGCCCCGAGTCGGCTGCCACGATTGGCTCGACAGCACCGAGTGGAGAATGCGACAGCGGTGACACATGCCGGCTGCCGGCGGCCTGCGGCGTTTGGCCTCGGGCCCGCACGTGCAGGCGTGGCACCGGCGGCAGTTCGAACGCCGGCGGGGGAGAGGGCTGGTTGAGGGTAACCCCTCGAAGACCGACAGGTGAGGTTGGCTCTGATGAAGGTCAGCTACTTTCCCCTCATCCTGCTTGGGTGAGAGCTTGGTTTGAAAAACACCAACTTCAGATCAAAGGCATGATGAAACAAGGTGATAGGGATCAATTAACATATTTACTTGCCGGTCGAAGCCAGGACAGCAGCAGGGGCAGAGCCGGAGGCAGCACGAGCTCTGGCCATCGGAAAGTCGCCACCCCCTTTGCAAAGATGATGTTAGTTGCTGTGTCTTATGGGGACGACAATGAAGATAACACTTACTTCCGATGTCACCAAGCAGGTGTTCAAACTGGTCAATCATTCCAGTTGTTGCGCGGCAAATCGCCTCCTCCTTTTCCTCTTCGCGGTTTGGTTCTGCTTTCGTCTCTGGTTAGCCGATTATCATCAAGCGCACATCTGCTTACCCAATGATGAAGGCCTACCGTTTGGCATCTTGCCCAGCTGGTGGTTTGCTGAGACTGTTGATGCTTTTTAGGCGGCTTGAGCTCAGAAAGCTCAGAAAGATCAGAAGAGAGATCGCAACTCTGAGAGGAAATTTTCAGGGCCACCAAAGTGTGCACGACTTCAGTCAAACTTCGTCAGCACCCTCACCTGGTCAAAACAGCTACTCAGTTGGTCAAAGCGTCTCACTGTTTACAAAACGTCAAAATGGACATCAAAGAGCAAAGCCAGCAGCAGCGGCAGCAAGGATCCGTTGCAGTTGGAAAGAACGGTAGGTCTCTTTGGTTTTCTAGCTTATACTCACTGAACAGCGAACATCAAGGGGCTTAAATGTCTCTCAAAACAGTCCCTTGAAGGGTTTTTGTCTCCCCCCAAATATTCCCAACAAAAGACCGACATTTCATGCCTTGAGGTAGACAAGAGAATAAGCCCAGTCTCAGTCATCACAGAACACCAAATCCACTGCTCATCAACATCATTCCTGCTTGGCATTTGTTTTCGCAGTGTTGTCTTCTATACATCACTCAAGCTGTCTTGCAACAAATATTCTAGAGTTATTCGTTCCCTTACTACTTTACCTACTTAACTTGAAGCCATTTGGGGGGGAAATTGACGTGAAGGGCTATTCCTTCAACCAATTCATAACCGTGCAAAGACGTGGTCGCAAATACTCATCCAGAAACATCTTTTGAGACAATGTAAACCTCTGACATTTGGCTCACGGATCATTTCTTTGACAAGAACCCTTCTTTAAATTTGAGCAAACATTTCAAGTTACCGGCCCTATAACAATCTGATGCATGGAGAGATGGGTACCATGCCAAGCCCTAATTCAGGAGTACCCCTTTTTCCACAACAGAGTCTTGGCATTCACTCTGAACAACCGGGAACTCACTTGATACTACCTCCAGATAAAAAACTTCTAATGACACGTAATTGAGGATGTATACCTACCTAGTCCTTCCCCTTGATCTTCAGTGAAAAAAGGTTGGTTGGGTTTGCCTCGCCGTTCTCATCAGAGCATGGCTCATGCCCCAGGCCCATCACTCTTCGGGAGCCAAAAAGCCCAATCATAAGCGTGTCATAGTCAGCATTGCAAATAGATATTGAACAGACTTCCGCTCTTAAATACCCTCGCTACTAGACTCAACAAATCATCTAGTTGGGAATTCAGGTGCCGACCTCTTTTGAGAGATTTTGATCAAGTCCGCATACCTTACATATAATGAGGACTCTACACCATAAGACTATACGACTACAATACCACATGGATCTTTGAAAAGCGCTTTGTTATTTCAGGGTCATCCAAGGAACCCAACATTAACACCTACACCAAAACGACGGGCGCAAGCGTCCAAAGCTACCTGGAATTTGCCATGACCATGGCGTTCTCGCCCGCTTCTGCATCCCGCTCCCTCAGCAAACGACGTCTTAGACAGCAACTTTGGCTATTGAGGATTTCGCTTCCCATATCGAGATTATGTAAGACTTAGACAGATAGTCTAAGAAGCAATGGGAGAAACTCAACAAGAAAACTCAAAAAAGAATTATCTAGCCTTTTTCGATTTTCAGCCCTCCCCCCCACATGTTTGAAACAAAGCACACAGATCCCCTGTTCTTTCCCCTTGAAAGGCTATTCAACATTCTAGATTCACTCGTCAAAGGAACATACGGCGTCCTTAATTGACCGATGCCTATCACGGACATGAGAGCAGTTACTACCCTCGGGAAGCACGCTGGGTCAAGTTGTGAAGCTCTTCGGAACGTCCTCATTATCAATAGAGCCTTTACGGCCAATGTAATTGCTTCCATGGTGAAGTTGGATGTCGCGGGCTGCTGACCACCGGCCAGCTGTGACGGCCGGAGGCGCGTGGAAGTGAATCAGCGTTGAGTTTTGGCTCCATGTAATGTCCTGGAATTCTTATTCGTCGCTTTCGTGGTTCAGCACCAAGACTGCTTCTCATGAAATATGCGTCCGACACGCTCGACGTAGTCGGTTTCGTCTCCTGTCAGGCACTGTTCGGGTATTTCACCGGCGTTAGCCATTACAGTGACGAGTCAGCTTGGATCCAGAGTAACTAAGTACTTACAATTGCGGCTGGTGCTGGAGACACGTCTTCAGATCGTCAACCAGTCATTCACCATAGATACGAGACATGACTGAAAATCAACAAGTGCAACTTGCGGATCAAAATCTGCAGTTCTTAAGCTACTTCCTCTCTTTCGGTAAGGTTTACGACTCGTTGAGGCAAAGTTACTTGGAAGCTGTGGATCTTTACGATGATTAGTTGTTCAACCATTTGCAAAATAGCATGGTATGCATAACCTTCGCCAGGAATCAGGTCAAAAAAGCCCTTCTCCCTCTGCGCTGTCTGGCTCAGCCTCTTAGGGGCTGGCCCTGGTCTACTGAGAGGAATCCACAGGCCATCTTTCACTGCCCGCTGCTGCTGCCGCCATCACTCATTCTTCCAGAGTGTTCAAGTCTAGCTGGCTTTTTAGGTGCTTAAAACCTGCAAGCCTATGGAGACTTTTGTCCAGGAATACCCAACACTTCCAAGCATCACGGAACTCCGGCTTAAGAAACACCGCCTCATCATCAGATACGAAACAGACCAACCAGAACTAGACCGCAGTATTTGATTTCAGTCTTTAGGCAGTGCTTCCGTCGTGTGGTAGCATAGCGGTTAGTGAATTTTCTCCTTTGGAGCGAAGACTCAGGTTCGACTCCTGACCGCCAACCACACAGCGTTTGTGATTTTCAGCGTTTGCTTGTTTTTTTTTTGGCTTGCTGTTCTATAGACTCTACTGAGTCTGACAGTATTAGTTTCAAGTGGTTATATATATTACCAATCTTTCTTTTTGCTTGATTGAATCTTCAATCGAGCGGCTCTCAAGGGAACCGAAGCCTTTAGACATACCACCTAGACTACTACACCACCCAAAACCTTTCACTCGATTCTGAGTTGATTCCGAGAATTATGGCTTCCCTTTTCGGTCGGTATAAATTCCCCAGACTAAGGTAGTTATACTCGCCCGAGACTGGTTACACGGCGGCTGCATTCGCTGGAGGCAAGATGTTGGTCCGTAGCGAACAGTTCAGTTCAATTCAGTGAGGTGGGGAGGCGGAAATCCCGAGTACAAGGACATATATTGTTTCGGCATCTGAGGGCTTTTGGAGAGCACAAGGGGTTCACTGTGTCAAACCCCAAGTAGAATACTTCTGTGTATACTATTCCTCTTTTTAACTTTCTCCTCTAGGGTTGTCCCTTGACACAAGTGGATAGCCTGCTACCAGTGCGAGCGATGGCATAACCCTGTACTTCCTGCACAGCCTCTTTCTAGCTTGGTCCAAATACCATCTGGGCGGGCATACCTGCTCTGTCTATGGGCTCACCTCAGCCAAAGTTCAAACTTTGATACGTATGGTAGCCCTGAGTCAAGAACGCTCCCAAGGAAGGTTGAAGAAGGGTCGGAAATGAGTTGTTACCAAAGGTACCTAAGTACTTACCTATTACCAGCCTTCCGCGAGGGCATCAGTTTTACCTTTCAGCCTAGTAAGCAAAAGCTTTCCAGGACAGGCTTTCTAGAATACACCAGCACGGCTGCTTACCTAGGTACCGTAGAAGTCAGCGACCTTGATTGAGAGCCTAAGGTAGGGCGACCAACTGAGCACGTCAGGCGAGATTCTGACATCAAGGTTCCAAGATCTGGGTGATTCAGATTGGGACCCACTGGTGTAAGGGACTTTCTTTCCAGCCATACCTCACCGGGTCAATATTGGCTGAAACGGACTTCGCATGTTTCGTCTCGTCCCGCGACGGCACGCCAGACCTGGGCAAGGAGGTGAACTATTGCCAGCGCCGTTGACGACTGGCTCGCGGTGGTAACCAACCTCAAATGTAAGTTTGCTTGGTATTCTCTGGACAAGTCCTCCGGGTAGTGCGCTACAAGATCCCCGCATCGCTATCGTGCGTTCTCGAGCCAGAAAGATCAGCGTGGCCTGCATACACCACCGGCCGACCACGGCCTTCCAGAAACCGGGGAACCTATCGCCTGGAAACTACCGTCCGGTTCTCAGTTAACCGTTCTCTCGAGGACATCCTTGCCAGCGGGGTGGATAGCGCGGCCGCAACTGCGTCAGGCTGGTGGGATTCGCGACTAAGCACGTCGGAACAGACCTGTCCAGAATCAACAGACTGCGCTCGTTTGTCTGCTGATCCTTTGATTGCTACACCGATCCTTCATGGCCTTGTGCTTATATAGACCAATACCAACCTTTTCCGTATTTCTTTCACCGAGTCTGGATTCTTCGGCAGCGCGCCAACGAGAACACGGAGAAAGAGATGGTCCGATAACTTCAAGATCAAAGGACACGAATACCTAGTTTGCCCGGATCAAGGCCCTATATGTCCTATGCATGCAGTACACGCAACTCAAACTCTTGGACATCTTCTCCCCTACCAACCAGGCACGGCTCCTATGCCTACACGTTCATCTCTGGGCCTTCGACAGCCGAAGCTCCCACCTTTTAGAAGTTATGGCCTTGCGGTGCTGATATCGCTGGTTTTCTACCTCAGCCTAACTCCAAGGGAGGAAATGAACCGTCATCACAACCAGGCTATCTTCTACGTTTTGAACAGCGCGAGAGCGGTTGCTAGGTCCGAACTCTGAGTGCGGCTTGTTGAGTAGTGGGGGATGCGGTGTTGTGGAATATTTGTGGGTTTGTAATAGTTTGGTTGTATGGAAGTTTATGGTATTGGAGTGGGGGGGAAGGGAATGAGGTTCTCGATGGATGGCGGATGTTGTTGTGACGAGAAAACCAATGGTTGGAGATGTGATATCAATTCAGGGGCTGCATGTAAAGGGGTGCCCCCGCCCCCCCGGGAAGATTCTCGTAAATGAAAACCGCTAGATTGCCTATCTCGTCATCCAGCTGGCTGGCTCAAGCATAAATTAACAAAGTGTAAACGCTAACTGCCATTCATGTGCTCATTACCGTCATCCATTTTCCATTCATTATCATCCAATCCAACCCTACCTCCAAGTTCTTCTCTCTTCGAGAAATACTCACTGATCCCCAACCCAAACACTCACATCCCCACTCGTACTCTTCCCCTCCACCTTACTTCCCTTCTCCCCCTCCTCTCCCTTCCTGGCAACCACATTCTTCCTCACCCCCGGCCACCCCCCCTCCCCGCCCTTCACAACCCTCACACCCTCCCCCCCAACCTTTAATCTCCCGCTCAGCGTCCCCAGATTCACCTCCCCCTCCCAACTCTTCGGGTAACCAACCCTCACATCCCCACTCGTACTGCCATGCCTCGCCTTGACCACCCTCAATTTCCTTCCCTCTTCCTCTCTGACCCCTGCCTCCTCCGGCATCACCACCGGAAGCAAATACCCCCTCCCCACAGCCCCAACCCCAACCCACAATGGCTCCCACGCAGAGAAAACTGTATTCCCACTTGTACTCCTCGTCTCCAACCCCGCTTGCCTCCCCACCTTGTCGTTATACACCCCCTCATCCAGCACCAACAACACCTCCACATCAATCTTTCCGCTCATACTCTTCCACCCTCCCCACTCTGTTGTTGCAAGTCGGGCTTTAATGTTACCTGACGTAGTGTGAACATCAACCCTGTAATCCCTAACCGGAATGGCAGCTTCTGGTTTCTCAGCTAGATACCCCGCCCCCTCCAAGGCAAGTGTTTTACCTGTCTCATAAGCATCTCTAGCAGCAGAGATCGGCTCGATGAGTTCCACCGTTCCGGAGGAGGATTTGACATTCAAAACAGCAGGCTTGGGATGGTCAGGGTTGAGATCGGGCTGCGGGAGGATGGAGACTTTGATGTTGCCCGCTGTGGTTTCGAAAGAGAGGTAGTTGTAGAGCGGCCAAGACCCAGAGATTGGGGCGGAGGTGGTGGAGACGGAGATGAGGGGGGAGATGAAGTTGAAGGAGGGGGAGAGGGTGGTGGAAGGTGATACACCGGAGCCGGTGGTGTCAGAGGTGATCGAGCCGACGGTGGAGGATAGGACTGTGTTCTCCCCAACAGAAAGGGAGAGGTTATCGACTAGGAGGATAGAGAGGATGGTTGTGGAGATGGAGAGGCTGAAGAGAGAGGACGAGGCCGGGGCCCAGAGAGTGACGGTTAGGTGGATGCATGGCCAGGGTGGTTGGTTAGGGGCGTCGGAGGGGAGAAAGTTCGGGATGGTGACTATGAGTTTTTGAGAACTCTCATCCCAGGAGATGGTAGTGGCGATGAGTTCGTTGTTGGCTGTTGTCACCACTACCAGGGAAGGGTCGGGGTGGTCAGAGTCGGTGCGGCGGAGGATGACGGAGCCGTGGATCTGGATTGGCTTGTAACTGTGGTGGTCGTTGGTGTGGGAGATGTTTTGGATGATGGCCAGAGGCTTATCGGCCGAGAAGGAGACGGCGAAAGACTGGGGGTCACGCGTGATGCGGTCTGTCCCGCAGGAGGAGCCGGGCTGCCAGGACGGCTTGTTGTCGAGATCGGGGTAGTTCATTTTGGGTGGTTGGAGATGGGATCTCTGTGAGTCTGTCAGTTTGGGAGATGTTTGGAGACGATATCAGGCAGCAACGTGTGTTTATAGGGATACACAGCACCGCTTGGAGTACATTACGTATTCGTTCGAGATTGGACGAGAAAAACAACAATGAGGGGTAGAAGACGCGTAACACTGACCTCGTCTCTCACGCTATTGATGAGAGTGGTGAGAAATCCGGTAGACAACACCACCAATCCCACCACAATAAACGCAAGCTTGCAATAACTCTCATCGAACGATGATATCCTGCTCTTGAGTCGCTCCCTCCACTGTGACGTTCCTTCGTTCGAACCATCGTTGCCAGTGTCTGTCATGCTTTCAGGCTCATAGGGCAAAAGCCCTTGGGTCTCTCCCCAGCGTCCCATGGTTCCAGTGGGTAATGAGAATGTGCTGTAGCTTCTGGAAGCGTCGTGTCCACCCTGCGAGCCCTGAGACGACGTCGGTGAGGGAGTGTAGGCAGGCGGGGCGTCTTGCGGTAACAGCCTAGATCTCTCGGCATCGTACGCCGCTCTATGCTGATATGGTGTATACGGTCTAGCAGAAGATGCCGAAGGTCCAGCGGATGATGGTGGTGATGATGACTGGACGTGCGTGGCCGGCCTCGAATACGATCCACTATATTGCTGGCCTCGAGAAGAACCTGTGTACGCGGACGAGTCGTATCGAGAGGCCGTCAAGCCTCCAACCGAGCCGTCAGCAGTGTAATTCGAGAGAGGGCACGTCGACGGCTGTCTGCTGTCCTGTCTTTCCAACTCGGCCTCTCGTGCTTTGCTAGAGGCGGTGGAGCTTTGGTCAAGCGACGGGTCCTGAACCCAGATATTGGGTATATGCGGCACGTTGGATGATGCCGCAAGGGCAGACGTGTCAGACGAGGGATCATTTGATGAGCCAAAGTAACCGTCGACGGGTGAGAAGGCGTCAGCATCGTCCTCGTCGCCGTCGTCGTCGTGGGTGTTGGCCCGTGCCCCTCCGTAACGGTCATCATGTCCAGATTGATGAGGGGATCGGCAAGCCCTTTGAGACAGTTCACGGCCCTGTTGACTTGGGATGTCGTCAATTGGCTCAAAGTCTGATTCGTCATCCACCGCCGAGTACAAGTTATCTGAGAACGGCATGGTTGGTGATGGCTTGGTTCACTTGGCGCGTCGTTGACACAGCACCCCTTGATCGCCAAGCTGCTTCGACGTGATGGAGAAAGCTTCTTTGGACGTCTGCTCCACAGCAATTACTTGTTGTCGGCACAATTGACTGACAGAATAAGCCCAGCAAACTTTGAGCGAGAAATATCCTGGGAAGAGGCTATGGTGTAGTCAACATCAGTGGCAGGGGAATGAGTACTCCAAGCTTCATCAAAATCTTCACCTGTGACTTCACACCTGGATGAGGTAGCAGCATGGTGTGCAAATTGCTCATCTGTGCACTGGGCCAGTTTGGAGAGGGGTAGCCAAAGTCCGAGGTCTTCGTCAGCATGAGACCTCACCGGGGAATTACTCGGGAAAGGCAATCGAACCTCGAGTCCAAATCAGGAAGCTGCAAAAGCAATGATACCATATGAGCAGCTCGGTGCGGGGTGTAGCCACCCAACCTCCAATGTGAACCACGATGCAAGGTTGGAGACCCCAAGGAGGAGTCGCTATCAATCTCCCAAGCTTACGAATGCCCGCATGAGATGATGAACTTGGCCAGGAATCACTGCACGCTAGAGAAAGAGCCTCGTCAGCCCCACGGTATTTGGCAATTCTTCTTTTATTGTGATCCCATCAAAGAGCCACGATCAGTCGTCTATGATCCTCACCTGCAAGCTCCTCCGTCCCTCGCCTTCTTTCTAAAGTGGTATCTCCGGTGCAATGAGCAAACCAAACGCCGCGGCTATGTAGCCATTAAAAAGCTCAATCAGCCCAAGAATATCCTTCTCCTATCCAGACGCCAAGATGATGCTGAAATGTGCTCGCTCTTTTTCCTCTGTAAACAACTCATATCCTTCGCTATCTCCCTACACCTCTCCCTATGTACTTGTTTTTGTTTTTGTCGTCAATGTCGACTAATTAAGCTTCAGAAGCTTCTTCATGTTCTCGTAGCACACCCAGGTTATGCTCAGCGCGGGAGCCACCTTGAGGATGTTCGGTGTCAGGCCTTTGTAGAGTCCGCGCACTCCTTCGTTCTTCACCGTCTTAGTGGCTACATCGACAATACCAGTGTAGGTTGGTGGATGCATGGCAGTTCCCTGGGTCTGTAATCGGGTACGTAAAACATTGAGAGGGTATACCATGGTAGCGCCAAGGGCCCCAGAAGAAGCTCCAAGGACGGCAGTGGCGACATTCCCAAGTTTCGCGTCCTCTTCGTGGATTCCATAGTACTTCGCTATTGTCTTGGTGTACTTTTTCTTGAGGAATTCGAATGTGCCGATATCAATGGCGCTGTAGGGGAACATGCCGATGAGACCCAGTCCAAGTCCACGGTACGCGGCGCGAAGTCCGCCATCCGCCCACATCATTTTGGCAGTCTTGAAAAGCAGCGCATTGCCCTGTAACCCGCCCTGGACTGTCTCGCACTGGAGCCTGAACTTAAGTGTGTCGACGGGGTAGACGCAAAACTGAGCAGTCATACCACCAATACCGCCAGCAACAAACTTTGAGACCGTGCTAATCTGGGTCGGGTCGTCATGACCTTCGTAAGCGGCGAGAAAGCGTTTCGAGGCTTCGTATGAACCAAACTACAATATGGTTAGTTTTCTTTGTCCGGTTCCGGTTCCGGTTCCGACAACTTTGAAGATAACCTACTCGAATAGCCGACTCTGGCATGATTTTGACAACATTCAATCCATTCCCTGTATTTCCGATTAGCATCCTGGCTGCGTGCAAAGGGGGGTCTGATAGAGATGCTTACCTGCAAAAAATGTGCGGAACCCACCCGTCTTCCACAGGGTCACCATGGCGTCAACAATCGGCCCGCCAGCGTTGCGCAGAGCGGCAAGTGGCCGGCCAGTTTTAGCGACAGTGAGGACAGGATTGTCGACGTTCTTGGTGCTGACAAGAAGATACACCTTTAAGCGGTCAAGGGGAGCGGTAGCTGTGCGTGAGACACCACCAGAGATGGCGCCGGCGAGAAAGTAGCCTGGTTCGGGTAGTAGATCTGTCAGTTTTGAGTTCACCGTCTCTGGGACCTCTTCGGCCATGATAGAAATGTCCTCGGTGTCCTCATCCACCAGTGTCTCATAGTAGGGCATTTGCCGTTGGCTGGTGCTCGGAATCATCGGAGAATTGACATCGCCGCCGTAGCGAACGCCAATGACTGCAGTAGGAAAAGCCATGTCTGATGGTTGCTCGATTTCGTGGTCGACAGTTGGTTGTTGATGTTGGTGGTGCAATTGGGATTCCAACTGCGCTCGAGATTGCGGTTTGTGGTGCGGTGGTGAGTGAGACAACCCAGTCACCTCTGATTCGGAAACGAGAGTCGTCTCAGGCGAGGGCTTCTGTGTGTATTTGGTTGTGGTGCCCTCGGGGTTTGCAATCCTCAAAAGTGAACCAAAGAGAGCTTGAAGAAGGAAGCCGGTCGTACCTAGACCCTCTAATGTATCATCACTGACCAGCGAATCCCCCTCTGCGTTGACTGTGACAATTGAGGAGTAGAAAGACAAAACTGCCTCGAGCGGGGAGTTGTGGTGGTGGGTGGGCATAAACAGAAGAAAGTCGCTTCAAAAACTTGTTAGCACTCGAACTCTGAAGCATTGATCAAGCTCATGTTGCTCCATTCATGTGCCCCGCCATTTACGTAGTGAATAGCACCTGCCACCAAACTCTGTCAAGCAGATGTTGCTCTTCAGACGAAAAGTCACCAGTGTACCACCACGAGGGAAATGGCAGCATACAAAATCATGAACTCAAAAACAAAAAGATGATCGGGAATCGAAGTGAAGAAATCATCATGAAAAAAAACAAAATCCACCCGCGAGTGGGCCGCCCCAGTCCCGGCCAAGGGTGGCACATGAAATCGGCAGAAAAGGGGGCCAACAGCAACAAGACCAAGTAAATAACAATAGGAACAACGTACCGCCACTCGTCAAAACTGATGAACCCGTCGTTGTTCATGTCTATTTCGTCAAAAAAATTGGCCAACCTCCTCGAGGGAACCGACAGACCGGCGCGCCGAAAGGCTGTCTGCAGCTCTTTCTTGTCGAGCCGGCCATCTTGATCGCGATCGATGGCCTTGAATAGCAGACTCAGCTGCTTCTCCGCCGTTTCGACAAAGGTCCGGAACTCTAATTGCATGTCGTCTCAGCCTTCTTCATTTCCACCAAGCACTGGGGCATCACAAAAAAACCCACCTTCGTATTGAATCTTTCCATCCCCGTTCGAGTCCACGGCCTTTATGATCTCCTGAAGCATATGGTCGGCGTTTTTCATGGCTGTACACCAATGCGTGTAAGCAACAAGTCCCAAAATCAGGAGGGGTGTGCTCTCACGGTGGTCTATCCTCTGCAAGCCCCTTTGCAGCCCCTTATAGTCAAGCTCCCCGTGTCCAGCGGGATCGAGCTTCCTCCATAGGTCCTCCACGCGCTTGTCGCGCTGGTTTTGCGACTCCTCCATTTCTACCTCCAGTTTCAACACAACATCAGAAACCTTCATTCCCGCACCCCACTATCTCATGGTACGTGGTTCTTCGGCTGCGACGGGGGGGATTGACATGCGGTCGTCGCAATCGCGGGCGGAGATCGGGCAGGATCAGGCGCAGGGCTCAGGAACAATAGCCAGCAACAGCAGCGGGTAATTCGAATCGCGCTTATGACGTATGAGGGAAATTCCCCAGCACCCAAGACCAGCGGTAAAAATAGATCAACAGTCGTTAAATGTCAACGGGTTGAGACAGCGTATCGGTCGAGGCTAGTTGCAGGTCATCGTGGGAGGGAACTAGCCAAAAATAATCGTCGTTCGAGGTTCAGCTCCGAGTGTCTGGTTGCATGGTGGTTACGATAAGAATCGGCAAAGATAAGGGGCCCTCTTCTTCCACAGCTTCGAGGCTGTTGTTGCCAGGAAATCTTGGGATGTTCGGGATCCGCAAGGAAAGGGGGGGGGAGAGCGGCAGAAACGAAAAGGCGGGCCGAAAGCAGGTGTCCAATGAGTTAAGCACGAGATAACACGATATTTATATCATCCTCCTACAACTCATTCAGTAGAGCTAAGGCTCTTTATATACAGGACGCAATATTCAGTAGGACTTTCTCCTAAACAGCCAAGACCCAGCGTTACGTATTTTTACCTCCTTTTTGCAGGATGCTTGCCTGTATCATCCCCGCTGTCTCCAAGAAAACTGTTAAGAGGTACCTCGTGACCTGGAAGCCAAGAAGTCGTTTGTCACTCTGGATGAAAGTGGGCTAATCCTACCCCACTCTGATCCACGCGCGTCATCAAATTCCCCGCTCAACTATTGGTCAGCCTCGGCCAGTCTTCTGATAAGATCCTGCCAAGTCGGTAGCCTCGCGTTATCGACATGCGATAAGATGCGGCCTGTCAACACTGCATGCGCCGGCCGATGAGACTCGGGGGGGTCTGACACCATCATCCGTTACTCTCAAACGGCCTGCCAGGAAGTCACACCTTCCAATGACGATTCACTTTAACGCCCGATGATACAATTCTCATAGGCTGCAGGCAGTCGGCTGTTTCCGTCTTTTTGACTGGTTTGAAGGACACTCATCACTCAAACAAGATGGCGGCCAATTTCTGGGAATCGACCCAGCGGCGGTACTGGCAGTTCACCAAAAAGGAGCTGGCCGCTATGCGACAGAAGCTCGAAGATGAGGACCCGAATCTTGTTCAGATGTATCCCCTGCCGCAGTTGCGTCATATCAACATCTACCTCAACCAACGTATGCGCTCCTCTTCTTCCAGCGACATTCATAGCTAACACGCATTTCCAACCAGAGTTCAACCGTCTTGCCAAGCGCCTCGGTGTTCGTCAACAAGCACTAGCTACTGCTCAAGTCTACCTCAAACGATTTTACACTCGCGTCGAGATTCGTCGTACGAACCCCTACCTTCTCGTCGCCACGGCCCTCTATCTTGCCTGCAAGATGGAGGAATGCCCACAGCACATCCGACTCATCGTCCAAGAAGCGAGAGGGCTCTGGCCAGAAACCTTCCACGGGCAAGACACTTCGAAACTCGGCGAGTGCGAGTTCTTCCTTATTTCCGAAATGAGCTCCCAGTTGATCGTCCACCAGCCATATCGCACGTTGACGCAGCTCCAGGGAGAATTCAACCTGACCCCAGAGGAGTCCCAAGCAGCCTGGCAAGCCATCAACGATCATTACATGACCGACTTACCTCTGTTATATCCACCACACATCATCGGCCTCACGGCGATTCTTCTCGCGATAACCTGTTACAATCGCCAAAATGCCCCGGGAGGAGCCAGCGCTGCAGGAGCTTCCGGAGGACTGGTGATGGCTGCCAATGCCTTGGCTCATGCTCAGGCACAGTCACAAGCCCGAGCGGCAGCCATGGGTGGCAACAGCGGGCCTGGGACACCAAATCTGACGCCTCAGGGGTCCTTTGCCGGTGGAAGCTTCTCGTCTCAAGGGGGCAGAGAGTTTGGAGAAGGGTCGAACCCCTCTGATCC
Source organism: Triangularia setosa (assembly GCA_033296915.1). Taxonomy (NCBI): domain Eukaryota; kingdom Fungi; phylum Ascomycota; class Sordariomycetes; order Sordariales; family Podosporaceae; genus Triangularia; species Triangularia setosa. The sequence goes on along the minus strand of MU866132.1, from coordinate 74,732 downwards.
AAAAGTTGCTAAAATGCAGCGTTTCACGAAGTGGCTTGCTGAAAGCAATGTTGATATTGAGGGGATGATTGACTGCACGCAGGAGATCATTTCGTTCTATGACTGCCATGAACAATATGAGGACCTTGCTGTGAGGGATAATATTAAGAGGTTTATCAAGGCTCGTGGGCTTGATAAGTGAGGGGAACACACAGTCACACTGGATTCAGCAAAATTGTCGTCTCAGGAGACTTGTTTATGTTCACTTAGAGAGGGAGGCATAGCGGTTGAGGAAAGCGAAGACAGAGTTTTAGTTCCAGATACTCCTTAGAAAGGGTTTTCTGGACGGTACCTGTATTCTCTCTATCTGGGAAGTCGCAACAAGCTTGGTTGCTCTGTTCTTTCTCTCTAGGATGATCTCGAAACCTTGCCGGACCGAAGTCCGAAGCCCATGATTCTGTGAAAGATCTATAGGGAAACGGCTATCTTCTGCAAGTGGGCATTGCCCCGAACAAGGTCAACTCTGGCTTAGGGTTTCGGAAAGCGTCAATATGCACCTCCTTAACAAGCAGGAACTCTCACAATTGGGCCTTGAAGCATTGCGGAATGGGAAGCAATCACACTCCCTGATCGCCGTATGACCGACATTATTTTTAGCCCAGGTTGACAGCGAAGAAGTTTCTCATCTATCATCGGCTCATTTTCCGATCATCACCTATTCTTCGGCATCCCATACCACAAGCGAGTTCACTCGACGAGGCCAATCCCAAAACATCCGCCATCACACGCTATTCCCCATGTCTTCTTGCCAAAACGCACCAGGCGCTCCAGCACCGTCCCACAGACATCTCGCAGACGTCTCGGTACTTTCCCCTGGAGAGCAAGGAGTAAAAGTCGAGCCACCTCCGCCATCCGTTATTTCAGCTCAAGCCCCTCAGCGGGCCAAACAGCACGGGGGCCCTTTCACTACCATGAGCGGTCATCTCGAGGAAAGAAACGCATTTGCGAGGGCATACAAGGCGCCCAATCCAGGAGTAGTCGATGGTTCAAACGATGCTGGCTTTGGGTATCAGGCTTCCCAACAACCAGGAGTTAATCTTCATGGTTTACGTTTGCGGATTCACACCCCGTTGTATCCGGCAGGCAGGAGACCACCGGCACTGCAGCCAAATTCGGCGAACCCCTTCAAGGGGCACACGGAGCACCCTTTCTAGGACAAGGGGTACCCCCCTCCTGCACAACAGGCGTCCCGTCCTGCACATCAGGCACCCCCTCCTGCGCATGCAAACTATCACTTGATCCCGGAAGTCAACTAAGACATACAGGGCCTGATATGGGCTCAGATGCTAGAGCTGGGAGTAAGGGCGCTAGCTGACCGCCCAGGGGGCTTTGAGGAGACGGTATACAATGGGAAGAAATACTACCTGGTGCCTTTGACCATCAGGAAAATCGCAACGGGCAGTCCACTGTGGGTGGTGTGATGAGGGAGCAACATCAGCAATTCCCAGGAGAGCAGCAACAATTCCAAGGAGAGTAGCAACAATTCCAAGGAGCGCAGCAGCGATTCGAAGGAGAACCGCAGCAGCAACAACGTGAACACTAACAACAGCAACGCCAACAGGAACGGAGTTCCACCGAAGCTGCATGTTACAATTACTTCAACAGTGGGTGTGGTCGAGTGATGGCGATCAATTAGGCATGGTGCTCATAGGGAGAAGCTGGGGGCGTACCAACCCATTCGCCTCGCTAAATTGGGCATAGCTGACGACAAGATGTCCACGGCCTTTGGTTTTGTCCAGTTTTGCCTGTTAGTCAGCTCTAGGGATTTGGGAGAATCATTGGCTCATCGCTAGATACCTATGACTGGAGCTTTTCACTATTCTAAGATTTGAGCATTTGGAGAATTTCTTTAGAGTAGCGAGATAGACTCTTATGGGGTAGCAAATAGTGCGAAACATCTTTCTTTTCTATGATCACGCTCCATTCCCGAAATCCATAATAATCGTAGATTCATACCTTTAAATATATTAAATAGGACTGTGGGATTTGTACGGCCGATATGAACCCGATTCGGAAGCTCTTCTACAACTGGCAACACACTGGGACCTGGACCTAGTTACCCCTCGAGGCACGATAACCCGGGAACCCCGAGGTGCTCAGAGGGGAAGGCCCTCTACACTCGATTTACTGTGGGCCTCAGGAGACATAGAATACACATACTACGGCATAGAGGAGAGAGGAAGATCCGATCACTACCCTCAGGTTCTCGAAATATACATACAACCACAGCCGCCCTTACAGTCCCCCGGATGGGACTGGAAGAAGATGGATAAGGAGAGAATAAAGGCTGAAGCAGCCCTCCTACCTATGACCTTTGGCCTCGATGATAGCCACCCAAACCCACGATATACTATTTAAACTACCCAAGACCTAGACAGAGCCTTCGACTGGCTACTAGCCGAACTTACAAGAATAGCAGAGGCTGGTACTTCTCGGAGGAAGATCAATAGTGGATTTCAAGCACCTTGGTAGAATGGGAAGGCCAAGGAAAAAGTTGCGGAGGCAAGGCGAGCGGAGAGAATATTGAAGGGAGCACCCACGGCCTATAACAAAACCCAGTTTAACCCTAGGCAAAAAAGCCTCTCAAAAGCGATCAAGGAGGAAAAAAATTAGAGCTTAGAGAAATACACTACAAGAAGCCACTCATGACACTACCCTATTATGGAAGCTGGAACGGTGGGCTCGCTGCAAAAGCTTCAAACCAACCGAACCTCCCCGACCGCCAGCCTTTAAGACACAGCAGGCGTATTAACTACCCATACGGAAAAGGCTGCGGCCCTCGCCAAACGCTTCTTCCCAGACCAACCAGCCGACCTATCGGATATCCAAGACCTCGAACTGTTCGGTCCATGGGAGCCAAAATTCCGGGTTGAACAGGTGGTCTCTCCAGGGGGTATTGAACTCGCCTTATCCAAAGCATCACCTCGGAAAGCCCCGGGCAACGATTACCTACCGGCATGCTTTTTGAAGACCTGCGGTAAACCACTGTATAGGATTCTAGCTATACTAGCCCAGAGGTGTTTCGAGTTGGGGTGGTTCCCTGATAGGCTTAAAAAAGCTACGGCGATAGTGCTTCCCAAGCCCGGAAAGAAACCAGCAGACTATCAGACTCCAGGGGGATACAGACCAATATCACTGCTCCCAACTATCGGAAAAGTCATCGAAGCTGTAATTACGAAGCGGATAACAGAGGCAGTGGAGGTATATGGACTATTACCGGACGAGCAGATGGGAAATAGGGAGAATAGTTCTACTGAGCTGGCTATTAGGCTAGTAACAGCACAGGTCAGGGAGGCATGGAGACAACGAGCCGCAGCATCGTTATTACAACTGGATCTCACGGGAGCTTTCGACAGAGTCAACCATACCCGGCTCCTTGCAACCCTCCGAGATCAAGGCTTCCTACAATGGCTAGTCCACTGGGTAAAAGCCTGGCTAACAGATCGAAAAGCCACGCTCTTCTTCGACGGCCAACAAGCTCAGGAAACCAGGATCCGACCGGGAGTCCCACAGGGCTCTCCACTCTCACCAGTCCTCTTTATACTATATATCGCCTCCCTATACAAAGAGCTGAAAGAAAAACACCCAGAAATAAGCCTGGTAGGCTTCGCCGACGACACAAACCTACTAGCCTTCGGAAAACATTCTACTATCAACTGCAAACAACTGGAAAGAGCCTGGACTACCTGCTTAAAGTGGGCGAGGACTCATGGCATGGAGTTCAACCCGACAAAAAGCGAATTAATCCACTTTAACAAAGGCCGCACACAATGGATGGAAGCACTGCAGCTAACACGACAAACCGGCCAGGGCGAAGGACAAGGTAGTACAAAGGTTAAACCGAAGCCTCATGCCAGATTCCTAGGTATATGGCTTGACTGGAAACTCAACTGGAGAGCCCACGAAACCAAAGTACTGGGAAAACTGAAGACCCAGGACTTCGCCTTATCCAGGATTGCTGCTAAAACCTGGGCCTGATCAGAGCCAAGGAGGTCTACACCAAGTGTATTCGAAGCGCTATCGCATACGGAGCGAGCAACTACCACCAGCCCACCACAACTGAAGGCCAACCACAGGGCCCAGCGAGGACATTGGCAAAAGCCCAGTCAAAGAACCTCAGGATAATAGCAGGAGCATATAAAGCCACACCGATAAGAAACCTCAAAACTGAGACCTGGATGCCACCACTGGACCTATACCTCAACAAAAGACTGGCAGACTTCGAAAACCGGCTCCAGAACCGGTGTTTATACACTAGGTGAGGTGTAGATGCACCAAAACGGCCATCAGGATCGCTGATACATGAGGCTTGCAATAAAATATACAAATGGTTTTAGAGACGCAGGCCAGGCCAAAAACCACTACATCCACAAGAACCTACGGCTATCGAAAGAGCTGCCGTAACTATCGGCCAGTGGGTCAGCCAAAACCAAATGCAAGAAGGGGAGCCGGGAAGGCCGTTGTCTTCGAGGAAGCCCTTGGCAAGGAGAACAAGGGAAGTAAAATAAATAAAGGAAGTGATGAAAGCACTATATCAAGCGTGGGAAATCCGATGGAAAAAGCAAACCGAGGGCAGGACACCAAGGATGGCAAACGAAGGACCGGACCTGCTATTCACTGATCAAGTGCTAAAGAAACACAGCAAGCTTACCAAATCCCAAAGCTCCCTATTAGTGCAGGCCCGTACCGGAGTAATGGGTCTACGGGACTTCCTGTTCAAACAAAAAGTCCCAGGGGTACACACTCCCTATTGCGGCTGCGGAGAAGGACGGGAGATGGTTGAACACCTGGTTATATTGTGCCCAACACCACCGAGACCTAGAACCTGGCCAATAAATATCATCTGCACCCACCGAAATCTTGACCTTATACTTCAGGGTAGATCTCGGAACCAACGGCTACTGAGAAAGGTCTTAAGCTGGCTTATGGATTCAGGCCGTTTATCGGAGTACGGTCTAGCGAGAAAACTAGAATTGGAAAAGCATGAAGAGGGAGTAGACGAGGAGGAAAAGGAAGAGGAGGAACAGGAGGAATAAGAAGAAGAGGCGGCTGAAACCAAAGTCGAAGACGATCAGTCTTCAAGGCCTTATACAAGACCTTTCTCTTATTTTGCACCTATCCAGAAGCGTTTTAAAACTTTATCTTTCCTTATACTTTCCGATATAGGTTTTTTTACCCGGCCTACACGGCATGGTTTTCCTATGTAAATAGCAACAGAAGGTCCGGCGTACTCTTTAAAAAAGGGTAGAACGGTGTAGGAATAATAATAATAATAATAATTAACGTTATCGAAAGTTGTTAAGCTTCAGCTGCTCACCTTACCGTACAAGCCCATCCTCAGAGCGAAAAGATTTTGCCTCCCTTTCTCTTCATCTCTCTCAACAGGCTACACAACCCCCCATCCCCACAGCGCTTCTTCAACCAATGCGGGCAGTCATGCATTATCCCCAGATTCAAGATCCCCTTGCCTCACCAACCTAACCAGCACCACAAACCACCTCCATGTCTCCCCAGGCTCAAAAAGCGGGCTTTAAGGCCGTCTCACTCTTCGCCTTCTTGATGTTTTTGATTTTGTCAGGGGCGTATCTCATCCATTGGTGTGTCGAGCTGCTTCCTGCTGACCACTGACCACACCCGATATTTCCAAGACGACGTGCATCACAGCCATCATCGAGCACTCCACGAACCTCACCACTCAGCAACACCCCCCTCCCCCTCTCTGTTCGAACTATGCTCAATATGTCTCAAACCCAAGCTCTATCAGGTGAAAGAGCTGTGTATTCTCAGATGTGGGTACTGGTTTCGCAGTAGGCTGACGACCTAGTCGAACCCACCCACCCTCTTAATTATACCAGCTACCCCCTGAACCCCCTACCTTCAACTGACTCTTCGTATACAGCAGCCTGCATCCTCCACTGGCCCTCAATTACCCGCACCTACCCCATGTGCCGAGATAAAGCTGCTCAGCCGTGTGGCTGGTGCAGGGATGTTGGTGTCTCTGAGCGGGTGGCGTTCATAGAGGGTGATGGAAAGAGCTTACAGATAATGATAAAAAAGAAAAAAAGAAAATTTGGATTGTTAGTAAAGAGAAAGGGAGAAGTTAGGTAAAGCTTTCTTGTTCTTCTACTACATGGTCGTGATAATACAGTTAGGCATAGGCGCCCGGCTTCCAGTCGCAGAGTGACCCGGCAACCAGACGCTGAACAACCACGCCTTTTTTCTCTTCTTCGATCCATTTCATTACACGTCCTTGCTCGTCGCTCTTGATCGGTACAGTCATGGATTTTTGTGTTGATTTTGTGATTTCGAGGTAGGTAGGCAGGTAGGTAGGTTCGATGATGAAGGGAGAAAGGAGAAAATAAATAATACTGGTTGGTTTGTTGAACAATCCGGGTATATACCGAATCCACCCATCCCGCCCCTCGCCCCCTCCTTTTTTTTTAAATCCTTCCTAGATCCAAATGGGACCCCTTCAACTCCAGCAAAAGAAGCAGTCAAACTTGCTCCCTCATACAAACACGGGACTTCACCGAATCCCGCTCAGAAACAGCAAGTAGTCGACCAGCTCGCTTTCACAGCCGGTTGACTTCTAGGCATCCTGTTTCCTCTTCTTGCTTCCCTCCTCCTCCTTCTCACCATTACTGTTACCGCACCCCCTGTCCTCCAAACCCACCCTGCCACCCATCTAAGAGCTATGGGCAAGCTTGCTGAGGATGCCGCTGCCGGCCTTGCTAGCCTTGGACTTGTCGCCGTCAAAGATGGCGAGCAGGCTCTTCCAAACCTGGCCAGGTTCCTGGGAGGCATCAATGGCCTTCCAAATGCCCGTCTTCTGGTAGTAATTGACCACCGGGGTGGTCTGCTTGTGGTAGGTCTCGAGCCGTTTCTTGAGAGCGTCGGCGTTGTCGTCGGAGCGCTGGATCAATGGCTCGCCGGTGATGTCGTCGGTCATCTCCTTCTTGGGGGGGTTGAACTTGACGTGGTAGCTGCGGCCGGAGGCGGGGTGGACCAGACGGCCGGTGATGCGCGCCACGAGGAGCTCGTCGTCGATCTTGAGCTCGACGGCGTGCTGGAGGGTCTGGTTGCGCTCGCGGAGCATCTTGTCGAGACCCTCGGCCTGAGGGACGGTGCGGGGGAAGCCGTCAAGGATGAAGCTATATAGTGTCACATGTCAGAATTCCAGTCTTTGCCGCTCTACCACCTTGAGGCATAAAACATACCCGCCCTTGCACTCCTTGTTGTTGTCGAGCTCCTCCTTGATCATGCCGATGACAATTTCGTCAGAGACGAGACCGCCAGCATCCATAATCTTCTTGGCCGCTTGACCGAGGGGGGTCTTCTTGGCGACCTGGGACCGGAGCATGTCGCCCGTGGCCTGTTGTCGGACAAAGCTGTGGTCAGCGATCTGGACTCGGCATGGAAGCCTGATTCGAGGGCCAATTGGCTTACGAGATGGCAGCAGTTGAACTTCTCCTTAAGTCTGGGCGCTTGTGTTCCCTTGCCTGTGTTGTTGTGCAGATGCGGCGGTCAGTGACTGACTTTTGGACACACTCTCAACATTGGGACAGCGACGACATACCGGCTCCAGGAGGACCGATCAGAATAGCGCGGACCTCCTCGACAGTTTTCTTCTGGGAGCTGGGACCAAACTGCTTGGTCTCGAGGGCCTGGACTCTGCCCTCCAGGTTGGCAATGACGCCCTGGAGACGCTTGACCTCGTCGTCAATGTATCCCATATTGTCGGTGTTGCGTGGTCCGGTTTCGGTGATTCGAAAAATGGTGTGGGCGGAAGCTAAAACTGGCCTGAAATCCGGGGACGGAGCAGGAATCGGAAGGCAAGAAGCGGAAGAAGGTAGAAAGGGAAGTTGACCACAGGCCAAACTGGGTGAAACGGAGCGGAGAGTTGTCGAAAAGATCGAGAGGCTGGCCGGCGGAAATTTTGAGGTGGGTTTGGATACCGTCCCCCGAGACGGCACAGGAATAGGCTGGGGCCGCGGCGGGCAGGCAAGGAAAATGCAGGGAACAAGGTTGCGACAATTGACGCACGTTACAGCGCGCTTCAGGCACACGGGGTTCTAAATTCTGGGGGGCTGCAGAGCACCATAGGCGCTTCAGTGGTTCTGAGTGCAACGACGTAAGACCACCTAACGTTTGTGGCGCTTTGTTGAATGTATTCTCGGACGAATTTGCATAATCTCTTCTCTGGTATTCCCGATACTCCCGTCCTTATTAACATCGTTGATACACACATTGCCATGCTGCTGGTGTCCGGCTGTGAGCCCAGCCTCAACTGACGTCGCAACTCCAGTCCGCCGAGGTCCCTGAGGTGTCTTCGGACGAGCTTCCATTTGTGCTGCGAATCAGCAGGCTCCAACACCAGCCGACCGGCAAAGCGGAAGAATGACGGCGAGTGGAGTCAAGGCAAAACCGGCGCTTTCGGTGCAGAATGGTGGGACATCCCGAGGAATCCATCACACGTGGAACTTGTCCTTCTCCAAGTCTTCGGCATGTCGGGTCTTTTGTGCTGTTGAAAGAGGGCCTCCATTATGTTCAACAGCTTCAGGTACATATTCCACCTCCCGCCTTTTATCTACAATGATCAGGCGTTATTCTCCCCTCATCAAACACCAGGTTAATATGAACTTTTTCAGAGTCCAAGCTCTCACAACCCCCCACGGCCGATGGCTGGGGCAACTTGATGCCAAGCCACTTGTGCTCAATGGCGATGCACATCCCTGCCTGCCAGTTGACAAATTGACATCATTAAGGAACCTGGTGACCATATCGGAGCTCGATATTGACGATTCCCGAGACCTAAATATATCAGGAATAGAATATGACGCCTGTTATTATTATTGAACCACGGTATGGTATTATCCAACGCCTAGCAATGCAGAATAGCCCCAAACACCTTGCTGTCCGTGCTGTCAAAGACGAAAAACTCCACGAAACGATGCCAGTATCGTGGACCATGAGCCTGTGATATCTGCCCCCAAAACATATTCAAAATCAAGTCTTCGAACTCCCAGTAACGCTCTCCCCCTCCCCATCCCCCCAAATCTCCTTACTCTCCAACTCCACCGCCCTCATCGCCGTAGCCACCTCCTCTAGCTTCGCAACCACATCCAACACCCCCTGATTCACCCTCTGAAAATACCTATCATTCGCCTCTCTCCTCTTCCTCGCAAGCAAAATATCCACATCCGTCTCCTCCTCCATCCTCCCTCCCCTCCCACTACTAGGTCTAGCGCCACCACCAGGAGGAACGCTCCCCGTACCAATCGTGCTCTTCCCCCCTTCCGTATTTGCACCCTCCCCCTGAGTCCCAGCCCCGGCCCCCCCAGCACTCGTAGTAGCAGCAGTAGTCTCCCCAGGCTTAGCAAGCTCAATCGCCTCATCCGCCTCACTCCTCGCCCACGCTTGAGCCAACACGATCTGCGCCATCCTCAGCTCGTCAAGCTTCCTCTCGTGGTCAGGCCCAAACACGCGCGTGCCGCCGCTGGCTGAGAGCTCGACTTCTTCGAGAGTGGCCTGCATCTCTGCCCAGAGGGCATCCGTCCTATCGGTTGCGCGGGTAGATTCCTGCCTCGGGAGGGGGAGGGGGAGGTTGGTGATTCCTAGGCCACCGCCGGGTGGGACATTGCGGCCGGGCTGTAAGGGGGAGATGAGGGACGCTCCTAGGCCCGGGGTGGCGGCTGTGGTGTTGATTGTTGCTGGGGAGGTTAAAGAGGCGATCGAGGTTACTCCTGGGGAAGTGAAAGGGGAGGGCTCTGGTGGGGTTCGGAGGAGGGAGGAGCTGGGGCGGCTGCTTCCTGGTGGTGGTGGGTGAGAGGAGGGTTGGGGTTGGGTGTTGGTGAGGGAGGCATGGGATGGGGCTGCGGAGGGGTGGAGGAAGAGTGATGGTGGGTCGCGGGGTTTGAGGTGTGTTTTGTTTGGCTGGGACATTGTTACATTTCGTCAGGGCAGGTATTCAAGCTTGAAAGAAACGATGCACCTCTGTAAAGAGTCCTGTGTTGTTGATGTCAATGTTGATAAGCTCAACGGGGAGCTGAGGAGTTGGGATCTTAAAGTGAATGAAGGAAAGGCCCGTGCTCCCATTGAGATGGAATGAATGAGTAGAACATGTGCACAGACCACAAAGTGCCCAGCCAACTTCGCCTCCCCACACTTTTTCGGCGGGGCTTGTCTGCCTGAGGCAGAAACTACGCACCGCTCAATCCAGGTAGGGTTTTCACGCCCTACTGCGAAACTCGGCTGACGAACCAAAATTTCGGTGCAACTTTCCGCCATCACGAACCTCACCCAGAGTCCAGCGTCAATCAACAAGTCGGTACGTACGCCCCCGCCCCGCTGCCATTGCAATCCACATCTTGTCAGCAACGTCGATTTCTCGTCAAGAATCAAACACCCAACTGACATCAAACTCTCTCAACTTCTAGCAATCATGTCTGGTGGAAAGCCTCGTGGTCTTAACGCGGCGCGCAAGCTGCGCAACAACCGTCGCGAGCAGCGTTGGGCCGATCTTCACTACAAGAAGCGTGCCCTCGGTACTGCCTTCAAGTCCAGGTTAGCAGCGATCTCTCGAATAAATCGACTTTCCAATCTTGAATGGTAATGAGCTAACAGTGGTGGAATGACAGCCCCTTCGGTGGTTCTTCTCACGCCAAGGGTATCGTCCTTGAAAAGGTCGGCGTTGAGGCCAAGCAGCCCAACTCTGTACGTCTCCCCGAATCCGACCTCGATGGAAACCGACTCCGAATACCCGACGAACAAACCGACTGACTGTGATGGTGATATAGGCTATCAGAAAGTGTGTCCGTGTTCAGCTCATCAAGAACGGCAAGAAGGTCACCGCTTTCGTCCCCAACGATGGTTGCTTGAACTTCGTTGATGAGAACGACGAGGTCCTCCTCGCCGGTTTCGGTCGCAAGGGCAAGGCCAAGGGTGATATTCCCGGTGTTCGCTTCAAGGGTATGTTTTCGCCACCGCATCAAACTCTGCCAAGACAGCATCTAACCCCAAGCAGTCGTCAAGGTTTCTGGTGTCGGTCTCCTCGCTCTCTGGAAGGAGAAGAAGGAGAAGCCCAGATCTTAAGTGCGGGGCACGTTCAAGATAAGAAGTGGTACCAGGGTTGGCATGAGGAGTCTGCGAGGCTTGTTTACATCGGCATACCATTTTCGGGTTGGGGGAATCTGGACTCTCACGGCGTAGATTTGGTCCGAAGAATAAGAGATCATTTCGAACCGAACCACGAACCACGAACCGACCAGCCAAGATGATTTTATGGGAATGGCGTCATTTGGGAAGCTTAAATCTTTTAGGCATGAGCCCTCGGACTGCTCTACGCTGGAGATAATGGTTTACATGAATATCATTACAAAAGTCCGAATAAAATCACGCCAAGTGCCTCCTCAATCCCTCTCTCTGTGGCCTGTTCCTGTTGGTAGAACTGGCAATATTGGGTGCTCTTAAAACGTCTTCCCTCTCTAGTCTTTTTCCCGTGAGACTTCTATATTACAAGATCGAGTGCTGTTTGCTCGTCTAACTTATGTCCTTGGCGCCTCGTGAGTTTTATCGTACAAGATCAAGTGCTGTATCCCAGTTTCCCTCTGTCAGTTGTACTTCCACAATGTCCATGTTGCTCTATTGGTCCTCCTTCTCTACCTTTGTCTCAGAGTAATACCGAATCAAATAATCCGTCCCCAACCCCAAGCTAATAGCACCCCCCGTAATCCAGCACCCATTCACAAACCACCACCAGCAGTCCTTCACACTCTTCAAGTTGACCCTCTTGATCATGACCCCAAGCGTAACAGCAGCACCACCGCACCCCCCAATGAAGAACACCGGCCCAGCCCCTGCGGCGACTCCCGCTCCGGCCAAAAGCGCAACTTGAACCGCCGCCAACCCAGTCAAGACCTGCTTCGTCTCCTTGTCATGCTTGAGCGCGATACTCTTGATCCCAGCCTTGGCATCGTCCTTGATGTCCTGATGGGCATAAATCATGTCATACAAAACCGTCCAGGCAACGTTACTCGCGTACAGCAACCCCGCCGCCGTCATCGCCGCGCTGTTGCTGAGTAGATCTATTCCCAGGGCTGGGAACCCGAGGATGGCGCCCCAAGAGAAGGTTAGTCCGAGGACAAACTGGGGGTAGTATGTTACTCGCTTTGCCAAGGGATATAGGGTGACGAGGAGGAGCGATGGGGTGGCGTAGTAAAAGCAGGATGTTGGGAACTGGAGGAGGACGGCGAGGCCGGCGAGGAGCTGTCCGCCGGTGAAGATGAGGGCGTTGAGGGGGGTGATGGCCTTGCGGGCGATGGGGCGGAGCGCGGTGCGGGTTACGTGGGGGTCGAGATTGCGGTCCCAGAGGTCGTTGATTGTGCAGCCGGCTCCGCGCATGATTATGGCACCGGAGAGGAAGAGGAGGGAGCAGGAGAGGACGGTGAGGGGGTGGGAGGGGGAGAGGGGGGCGGCGAGGAGGGTGGAGAAGAGACAGGGAAGGTAAAGGTAGTAAGTGCCGGCGGGCTTGTCGAGGCGGATTAGTTCGGCGTACGGGATCCAGCTAGGGGGGAGGAGGGAGAGAAGGCCGGTTGTGGGGGGGGTATAGATTTGGGGTGGTGGGGGTGATGGAGGGGAGGGGGTGGTGGTGGTTTGGGAGAGGAGTTTGGTGGTTGTGTGGTAGGCTATGAGGGGCTTGGGGGAGGAGAGCTGGAGGGAGAGGTGTCGTGGTGTTGGTGAGAGGCGAGAGTATGGCTGGGTGGGGAGCCATGATTTGGTTGTGGTAGTGGAAAAGGCTCGCCTTGATGCAGACAGCCGGAGGAGCCGGTGACAGGCTGACATTGTGAGGTGGATGTGTGGTGTCGATTGGATCTGAGTGGCATGTTAGACGTTGTTTACTTTGTAACTCGAATAGCCATCATAAAGCCGAAACTCACTCACTTGTGGGTTGCCCGCTTCCGTTTAGCAATAAGACTTTCGAGTATGAGGCGCCCAAGATATCACCTGTAGGCGCTCTATTTTCCCACCTGGAGTTCTACCCTGTTCTTTACACGATCCTCTTATTCTCGAATCGCGACCTTCCCACTGATACTTCCTTCAACTTTTCATGCATGTGAACCAATCTCAGCCTCGTCAAATTTCTGAGCCACACAAACTGACAGCCCTTGGAAGCTTGAGCCATACTTGTTGCTGATTGGCTACAAGCTGCAGTTGCCCCACCTCAGCCTTTGCTTTTCAATTAACGAATCCCAGTCCCCTCTCATTCCCAATTCAGCCCATGCAGCGAATTGTCAAAAGAATGCGCGTTCGACGCGACGGCGGCTGCGCATCCGGGATTTTCGCCATCTGCTCTGCAGAAGTATATTGAGCGACATGTAGACTTTCCTTCTCCATCACGATGCCAACAGCTCAGCATCCCCAGGCAAAGTTCGACCCCATTCCCCCCGACCTTGACCTGCACGCGCTCGTCGACAGAACACTAAATTTCCAATGGGTAGCACGCATCACAGCTGCCCAAATTCAAAACATCGGTCCCCAGGAGTTTGAGAAGCTTGTCGTGCTCCATGTGGTGCTGGGCGGAAAGCCACTGGTCATCGAGAAATGGAACAGACGACTGCCCCAGGACCTTTTTGGTCCGAAGTGGTTGGAGGAGATGTACGATAAGAAACGCAAGTGCCTTTTCGCTTTCATCTCTTGTTGCATACTGACATGGTCGGATTAACAGAGGAGAATGTACGCGACATCGTTGGACAATGCGATATCCCCATGACGACCGGCCACTACCTGCGCTCGATGAAACAGTTGACGAATCAGTGGACGCCGGAAAATTACCGGGATGAAAGACGACAGCGTCTCTATCTGAAGGATATTGACTGCCCGCCAGAATGGCACGAGTACCTCCAGAAGAAGGTCATCCCACCAAACCTGTTTTATATGAATGAGAACGTCGACGAGCGAAGTCCCAGAAATCAAAATGACGACGATTTTGAAATGTTCAACGTGGGCACTAAGTCAACCGCGCCGGCAGGAGACTTGATGAGCAGCTTGCCCGAGCATATGCGCGCCCAAAATCTGATGTGTTATATCGGCCATGAGGGAACTTACACACCAGCCCATCGAGAGATGTGCGCCAGTTTGGGTCAGAACATTATGGTCGATGCCTCAGCTGATGAGAATGGCGAGAAACCTGGAAGCTCCATTTGGTTTATGACGGAATCAAAGGACCGCGAAGTCGTCAGAGAGTACTTCTTGTCGATGCTTGGCCACGACATCGAAATCGAGAAGCACTTTGCGCAGGTCAATGCTTGGAAGAAGGCTACCTTTCCAGTCTACATCGTCGAACAGAAAGTTGGAGACCTCATCCTAGTGCCCCCTTTGGCCCCTCATCAAGTTTGGAATCGTGGAACTCGCACCATCAAAGTGGCCTGGAACCGGACGACTGTCGAAACTCTCAAGATGGCCTTGGATGAAGCGCTCCCAAAGGCCCGTCTTGTCTGCCGTGATGAGCAGTACAAGAACAAGGCTATCATCTACTACGCTCTCGAAAAGTACTCGAAACTGTTGCTCGACATGGGAAAGATGGCCGACACTGGGTTGCTTGGACTTGGACAAGACTTGATCAAAAACTCGTCCCGCACAAAGCAGTTGGCTGGCGATTTCAAGGCACTCTTTGAGCTCTTTACCGGAGTCCTGCTCGATGAGATGTTCGGGACGAAAGAAAAAAAAGTCGAGTACATCGAGTTCGACTCCTGTGTCACCTGCTCCTACTGCCGCGCCAACATTTTCAACAGGTTCCTGACCTGCAAGCACTGCGTCCGCCAGCTTGTTGATGGTGACGAGGATACGTACGATATCTGCATGGAGTGCTACGTCATGGGCCGGTCATGCCTATGTATTTCCAACCTTATTTGGTGCGAGCAGTGGCACTGGCAGGATTTGGTCGACAAGTACGAAGACTGGCGCGCCCTCATCATCAAAAACGACGGATACGTCGATTTCAACACCTCCCCGCTGCCACTCGAGCTGGCCAGGAAGAGATACGGCAAGAAATCGGTCGCTCAGCTTTGTCAGGAACAGCTTCGAAGACGCCCATGGAAAGATATCAACAAGGTCGATAAACCAGCGAAACCTGTGGAGGAGTCCGAGGTCGAGGTAGACGAGAATGGTCGCCCAAAGAAGAAAAAGAAGGGGGGGAGGAAGGCGAAGAAGGGTGACGTGTACCGCTGCCATGTGTGCAGTCACAAGGACTACACCTACAAGCTGGCGCTCTGCTCCAACCAAGGCTGCCACGACGCATATTGTTATGGCGTGCTCTACCGAGCCTTCGACCTGTTGCCCCAAGAGGTTATGGAGAACGAGAGATGGCAATGCCCGAAGTGTCTAGGCATCTGTAACTGTGGTGCTTGCCGCAAGGCCAAGAATGGCGTGCCCTATATCCCGAAGAAGACACTACTGGGACACGATACCCGCCCCATTGCTGACGATCGCAGTGTCGAACTCCTCATTGACTTCAAGATCCACAATCTGTCGTGGCTGAAAAACGCCGGCGATGAGACGCGAGCTTTGTCGAGCAAAAGAATGCAGAGGCTCAGAGAGGCTGCAGATGCCGAAAAGGCAAAATCGTCACAGCTTGAGACTGAAGTGCCGCAGCTACCAGATGGAGCCTTGGCCGACAGCATGGAGGAGGCTGCGTTGCAACAGGCTTTGGTCAACGGTGGCTACGGCGAACAACCTACCGTACTCGGCAATGGTGCTTCAGGAGAACATGCCCCTCATCAAAACGGCCATGCTGGATCTGCGGAGGTGGCAGATATGCCTATTGTTGAGGACCAGTCGTCTTATCCTGACCCATCAGCCATTGGACGAGAACGCGGGCTGGGTATGGGTTACTACGATCAGGACGACAGCGAGGACAGGATTCTCTTCCACCCGTATCAGCAGCTGTCGGTCGAGAGCTTGATGGCCCTCGACGACGAACCTGAGCCGGCCGAATATCTCAAGAAGCAGCTTCGCGTGGCCAAACGTCGCACTCGTTTAGAAGAAGATGATGACCCAGATTTTAAGAGATCTAGGTCACACCACAGGAAGAAGGCCAAAATGACTAATACCCGTGATGGTCAAGAGGACGCACTGAACAACATGGACCCTGCCCTGTTTGGTGATGTCACCATGGTTGACGTTCCGGCTGACGGCGCTCCCACCCGAGAGGCTCCTACTGTCCAGGCTCCACCGACTGTGGATGGTCCCGCTCAGGAGGGCGGAGAGCCTTGTGCTTGCTCGCCCAATGGACCTGCTCTCCGCCACGCGCGACCTAAGATATCATACTTGGTGGATGACAATGGCGAGGAGGAGTTCGATGAGATTCTTATTCCACGATCACAGCGGCCGCCTCCTCCTAGCATTAAGCAATGTAACCCGACCGATGCGGCTAAAGATCCCCTCGACCTCGCGTCTGCGGCGATCTTGGCCATCACAGGTGGTGCTGCTTGTGGCAGTACTTCGGCCATTGAATCCTCTGCTCCACCTGCTTCTGCAAGCGCGTCTATGACCACTACTGGCAAGAGATGTGGCCGCCCTCCAGGTCCTCGCAAGTCTATGGCGGAGGGAGGATCGACTGAGCAGATGCCTTCCGGACCACCAAAACCCACCAGGAAATGGCCTCGTGACCGATCACTGCATATTCAGGCCAGCAATGAAGGTGATGACGAACTGAATGCGCAGCTGGAAGGTTTTGATGAAGACGGTGAAGCTATTGAGTCGTGGCCTCAGTCTAGACAGGGTGGCATCGCACCCGTCAACGTGCCAAAGAGAAGGGGTAGGCCACCAAAGAATGTCCAGCGGGACTCTTCTGCAGGAGCTTCCGCAGGAACACCATTTATGTCGATGGCCGACGACCGAACGAAGGCTAAGGGCAAGAAATTCAAGATCGCGTCACAAAAGTCGAACGCTACTCAGAATAGCACACCAGCTGGGCAAGTTGCTTCGTCCTCTGTTTCTCGGCATGTCGGCACCCCTACGACGACCACGGCGGACAAAGAATCAGAGAAGCCCACAAGAACCACAAGGGGTAGATCCAAGGCATCAACAGCCCAGGACTCTAATATTGTCATGGAAGATGCAGACTTTGATCCGAATGCAGCTGAAGAGGCCATGTCGGAAGCCTCCAGTCCACGAACCAGCCTTAGCCCCTCGACGCAGGACAACATGGACACATTTATCCCCAGTTCCTCCCCACCAGCTCGAGAATTTGATGGGGAACCGACAGTCATCTCTAAGACTCAGACCCCAGAGCCTGAGAGAAAGCCAATCCCGACTTCTAGCCCTTCACCATCACCCTCGCCAGCAAGAGAATGCTCACCTTCGCCGGCATCACCATCTCCAGTCCCTTCTCTACCTCGCGAACCTTCGCCATCACCCATCCGATCACCCTCGCCACCACCCCCGCCACCGAAGCCAGCGGGTCCGACGATCGTTAGGCTCGCCTCATCGGATGAAGAGGGCTCCAAATTCGAGAGCAACGATGAAGGGTCTGGGTCGGAGTCGGAGTCTGAGGAGCAGGAGGGAAGAAAACGGGATCCGCTTGAGCCGAGCGATAGTGACGATTCGGACTCGGATGATGATGAGGATATTCCTGCTGTGAAAGCAGGTCATTAGCACAGGGACGAGAGGTGGGAAGGGGGCGCTTGGTTTGGCTGAAAGGGGAGGTGCAACAGTTGGACGGAGAGGCACTACTGCCGGAAGGGGAAGGGGACAGGGGAGAGGTAGACCAAAAGGAAGAGCCCATTAGACCTGGAGTACTCGAAGAGGAGAAAGTATAAGGTGTTGATTCATGCGTAGTTATAAGATACCCATATTTGTGGGGTTTTTTTTTGGCTTGGCTTAGGTTGCCATTATTCTGAGAAGAATTGAGTATTTCCATAGTTGTTGGAAGGGGTGTTTGCCAAGAATGGCTTTCAGAGGCATCTCCTAAAGCTCGAGTGGCACTGCCATGCTTTCCGCGTCAGTTGGTTCAATATTTATCCGTAAAGCCGAGAGATTGAGATGGATGATTTCATGGGATTTGATTAAGATTTATTATGGTTAGGTTTTGCTTTTCTGGAACTTGGGAGCGAGGAATAGCTCCTAGGATAATGCGTTTCAGGGACGCAATGTAGGTGTTGATAGTTTAATTGTTGAGTACATTATTTTCCAACAAGGCTCACAATGCTCAGTGCGGCCAGTCAATCAGTCTATTGACCCATCCCCCATACCTTCCCTGCCCCTTCCCCCTTATGCATATGTACAATCTCCCTCTCCATCCCCTTTGCCATCTTCCCTCGTCAAAGCAACGCATCAAAACATCTTTTTCGCGGGGATAAAACGCTGAATGAATCAACATTTTCAGTCTATTTTTTTAACGCAAGTCTCAGCAACGTGCTTTTTAGTTCTGAATATGTTTCGAAAGGCCATCATCCATACTGGTACCGGCTTTGGCGTTCTCCTCGGCCGCCTTCTTGGTCTTTTCTTGGAGGTCCTTGATGGACGAGTTGCCCGTGTTGCGGTCGGCCTTGACGGCTTCCTCGGAGTTGGAAGCGAGCTCGGGCTTCCAGTGGCCCTTGCCAGATTTCTGCTTGGAGAGGGAGTCTTGCTTGTGGTGGTCAAAGTCGGAGGGGGAGGGGTCGGCTTGGGAGGATCGTCAGCGAGTGATACCATGAGAGGATTCCTTTCCGAGAGTGACGGGGAATTGGGGGGGAGGGGGCGTTACATACTGCTGTTAGACTCCTTGAGTGACCTGAGGGGAGTGGTGGTGAAAGCGCGACGGGAGATGGAGGAGAGGGCGGCGGGGGTGGTAGTGAGGCGGCGGAGGGAGAGCATTTTTGGCGTTTGTTACTGAAGAGTGTGGTGGTGTTGGTGGTGGTGTTCTGTATCGGCGCGGAAAGAGAACGTTCTTGTTTCAGTTGTTGATCAAAGAAGCTTTTTTTCGTTAAAAAAGGTAAAGAGAGGGATTATTTTGCTGCTGAGTGCGCTTGCAATTGAGTAGTTGTCAATGGATTGACAGCAATTGGATGGGAGAGGCGGTTATGTTAAAGAGGAAAGGGGGGTGTGGTATGACGTCACCACCGGTAGCTTAACACTTGTTAGCTGGGTCCGGTTGTCCCTGGTTTTTTTGGCAGGTGAATTGCCTGTGAAAACAGACCGAACTACAATCGAATCGCGGTTCTTTGTCGGGGGAAGGGGAAATCCACTTTTAGGCGTCATTACTTGGGGGAGTTTGGTGCTGAAAACAGGTGTAGTGATGATATTGGGGAAAGGGAGGAGATTGTTTACATCGTCGTCCCATGCTGGTGGGGTTATGGATTGTGTGTGGAAGAGGATATCGTCATTTGGCGGATGCCACTTTTGACTGAGTCGATGACACGCTTCCATCATCTTTTTTCTTAATTTCGGTATGCTCAAATGATGTCGTCGTCAGTATTGAAACTTCCGGGAGATTTTCGTCGTTGCTTAATGCTGTTGCCGAGTGGGAACAACTCGTACTTTTCAGGTATCCACTCTCAACTTACAAACTTTCACTCTTCGCGACGATGTCTTTTTCGCAACTCAACAGGCTTCATTGAGGGATGTATCCAATATAGAGAGGCATTATTGTTTCATTAATCAGACGACTGCTACAAAAATATCGGAGCCAAAAGATCTAACATTTAAACTTCCTCCTTTCGAAATAGGTATTACGAAAATATCTCACCACATGGTCAACTACCTTAGTTGTCGAATTGCCAGTCTACCTAATCAACTCGCCGGTTGAAGTTTTTATTTGATCTTATCGACGTAGCAATTGCTTCACAGACGCAGTATTACCACTTTGGCTTTTCGCAGATTGCTTCCACTATTTGTGTGGTTACTTCAGGGTGCTCTCTGTGAATACCATGAAATAAGCCCTGTCTTCAAAATGCAGAGTACAACTTGTCAAGGAGATCTTTGCTGTGTGGGCATCAAAAAACCAGTAAAGCAGGTGTTGAGTTGGCAGTTTCAGTCGTTGCCTTTCTTTAAGCAGGCCTAATCGAGAGCAAGTAATAATGGCAAGGTACCTACCCAAGCTAGTCCTGCTACACAACAACCTCTTATCTGATCGAGGACAGATATCTACCTCATTTTAAGTTGAATCAGGTCCAGCCTCTCGAATACCATGAACCGAAATTAAGCCTCAACATCGAAGATTGTTCTTTCAAAGCAGTTTGGTGATATTATTGTTATTTTCTCCATCGTATTCTTGACTGTTGGGCATCTCTGGGTACCATCCGGGCTACTACCACGAAGCTTCTCAATAGTAATGCAACTTCGAACGACAAGAGTAGACTTATAACCCGGGTATGATATATGCGCAACATCACCAAGCTAACGCGGCCATCAAGTTTACACCTCTTCGAACCTCTACCCCAGACAAGGCCAAATTATTGACCAGATGTGCTAGTCAAGCTCCGAGACTTCGGAACTCTTACCCCAGATTCTTCTTCCTCCGGCACCTACATTTTATTTTCAAACTCGCCAGGCTTGAACAAAGCCCCGACGCCCGTCCCCCGCCGGTCCGGATCTAAACTTGCCCCAAGTGGATCATCCGAACCTTCTTCTCCTACCACAACGCCGCCCTGCACTTCAAACCCGCCCCCGGACCTGGGTCGCCCGGGCCTGCGGGGTCGGTAGGCGGGCCGAAGACCAAAAAGGAGGCACAGACCCCCCCCCCCAACCCCCATATCAAACCCAATTGTCAAACGCCGTGTGTGCAACCCCGATCCGATCTAAAAAGATGCGTAGCAAAAGGGGGTTTGTTGACATGATGAGACATTTGGTGAAATGGACCTGACCTGACCTGGGCTCAAGGCTCTGTTGTACTGTACCCCCCGTAACACACATCGTGACTTTTTTGGTGTTGACATTGTGGCCAAAAAACACCATCAAAATGTTAAGTTCTTAAAAAGATGATGAGTATTCCCCTGAACCTTGAATTGCTAGCTGCAGGTTTAATTGTCAAATGTACACCTCGGACATCATTCATATTTCCCTGCAGGAGAGACGCTACTGATAGGTGTACTCCGTAAATACTCGGTAATTTATTCAATCTTGTTTCGCAACAACTGCCAATTTCTCGCTTCCAGCGAAACCAAACCAAAACTATTGTCTCGAATTGGTGGAATGCCGATGCCGAATGTGAGCGTCTAAAATGCAAGCAGCTAGCAGAAACATAACACCGAGCCGACCGGCGGCGGCGGCGAAAACAGCAGCGAAACTAATGCAGTATGCACAATATAGCTAGAGTTTCGTGGTTTGGTTCGTAATTATGTGTAAGAGGAAAAAAAAAACAAAGTGAAACCCTTGATGCCCAACCCTAAACTAAACTAACACTAAATCGATTTCGACGGTGAGCTTGTGGAAGATGAATTGGTAAAGAGAAAGTAGGTGCATGAACTAGTATGCAGACTATTTGGGGGGTCAATGAAGCCGTTTCTCTGTTCCGAATTCGAGGGCATCGTGGAGAGCGGCGTTTTTGTCTGTCTTTTGGCGTTTTGACATCTGCGGCATGTACTGTTAGCGGTTGCCATTGAAGTTGGCTGAAAAGTGTTAACAGAAGCCAAATTGCTCCACTATTCGAAACGTCAACGGACTTCGACTTCGGAATTCATAATCGACCCCATGTGCGAACCATGTGGTGAGTAGCAGTGCAATAGCTCTTCATATATTATGCATATGAGGTCAGCAGTTTGTGCTTCTGTTTGCAATATCAATCACATCTCAGGTCAGCAGATACACTGTCTCACTATGCAGAAGCAGCCAAAAAGCAATTATAACCGTGCCGCAGCTCGGTGGTGGATTTCCTTGAATCCAACGTTGAAGTGTTGCAGTGTATCCGGGGGAGACAGACTGTGGAGGCGGCGCGGTGTGGCGTGGGCAGATAGACAGGCGACCTCCAGCATTTCACCGTGAAATATGGTGCTATTTACTGGTCACTGTTCACATCGAGGAGTAGCGGTGTGGCAGTGTCTCCCTCCCTCCCAGCTGCAAGTGTTCACTGTTAGCTATCGACAAAAGTCCCGTGATTGGCCAAGTGAGGACCAAGATGCATCTTCCAACAACAAAAAAAGACATGGCCTGTGCTCTGCTAACAAGATGCCAATCAGTTGGCAAGATCTCACCGTGCGCGAACCATGAATGGCACGCAGCTGGGGCTCCGAGAGAAGAAACCAATGGCCAAATGCCATGACTCGTCCTCCACACAAACGTCCTCTGCCGAGGAGAAAGCGCATGGCGAAGCTCTTTGAACAGGCCCAGGCACAGCCCTGCCCTGCGCGCGTCTCGTCCATTGGACAATGCATGTTCCTTGTGACCACTGTCTGTTCCCGATCCCCCGATGGCCCCCTCCGTATCCAGGCGGCCGGCGAGAGCCACACTCCGGCGGCGCACCACAATCACCAACTGACCAGCAAGTTGGTGTCACTGGTGCGTATGGATGTGTGCTCCTCTGTTCACCGTTTCACCAGTGGGAGGAGCGCATTAAGTGTGACAGCTCTCACCCCAAGAACTGCATATTTGAGACATCAGGGAGCAGCAGGAGGGAGTCCCCTCGATACCCCTCCTCTCCCTTTCCAGGGCCACCGACAAACCAGTAACTGCCAATGCCCAGAAACAGTCCGGCACTTTTAAGTGGTTCTAACATTCCCCACACTGAGGCAAACTCCCAATCAAGTCGACGACGACAAACTAAAATAGCTTGCTTTCTATTCTCTGGCAAGCCCCGCTTCAGGCTTTTAGGCCCCCGAAACGCTGTTTGTTGTCGGTTGTCCGTAAACCTTCAGTGGCCTCTCCTGACAGACAGCTGTGGCTCGATATGGACAAGCAAAAAGGAAAGGACAAAAGCGGAAGAATGCCGACGATGAACGAGTATGATGATGATGGGGTGACTTCCGGTGCCACGCAGCGAGAGAATCAACGGCATCGAGGAGCCGTCGACCACAAGTGTGCCCCCTTTTGTCACCCCACCTGCGGAACGGAAAGGTGGGGGTTCTTTTGTCTTCGAGAGTGACAGCAACTTGGTTCCAAACTAGAGAATGGAACCAAGCGGTCAGTTGGTCTGGTATGGTTATGCCGTGGCACGCAGAAGGCGATCCGGCTGAAATCCATCAGCGGAGATAAATCGCCAGAACGAAACTGCATTTGCAGGCGCACAAGGCGGCTGCTGAAGCAAACCAATGGTTCTCTCAGCTGGGCGTCAAAGTTGATGAGCAGCTCACTCCTTGCATGTGGAGTCAGCAGCCAGGTGCTGGGTCCTGCTTTGCCTGCCACTTACACAGCAGCTCCCGCTCGTGTTCGCAGGCCGTCCTATGTGCCTCTATGCAGGAAGACGGTAGAGTGCGTAGCGACAATACCGGACGGAGAAGCTTTCTGACAGCCAGCATCACCAGCGTCACCACCGCCAATCAGTGGCAAGCAATGAGGTTGTTGCGCCCTTGGATCGCCGGCGATGGGTGGTCTGGGTCCAGTGAGGGGCAGCAGTCCGCCGCCGCAATCATCATGGCCGGGATCTGCGGGGTGGTGCGAACCACGACCAGAACCCCTCTTGCCCTCGTGCCCAGGAGTGGTTGATGAAGGAAGAAGAACCCAGGAACAGCGGGTGTGCCGTCAGACAGGGGATTTGGAGAAGCCCAAGAGAGACACCAGCCACGTTTGGTGTCTTGCGCGTCTGTCGAATGCGACTCCAGAAGCTGCACGGGAAGGCCCAGAAAGGTCTCGCGGTGTTTTACCGTGAGTGCCAGCCAGTCAAAGCGTGGAGATGGGGTGCCCTCGCCACAAGGCTTTGGCCGGAGAGCGCTGCGAATGGTCACTCGGCTGCACTTAATTATGCATCCCAAGCCGCTTGCAGCAACGCAATAACAGGTGGTATGAAGGTCCAGGCCATGACCAATTGGGCCGCGGGCGCCAGTTTCAGTGTAGACACTGATGAACGCTCTGGATGCTTGCCGCTGCCACCCTTTTCCAAACGACAACGAGTAGTTTGCATCGAGATGCGCATCATGGTAGGTAACATGGTAACAAGGCGATGCGGCGATAAGTGACGGGATAATCGAGGCGTCTGTCCACCATTCCACCATTCGTCCAAAGGTAGCAAGAATGACGGGAGTCCGGGAACTCGAAAAGGGACTGGGATCGACAAAGAAGATTCGAATGTAAAGGATACCTAGAATGCCATGGGAAATGTTAGTGCTCGGTGGTATCGAGAGAAGAAGCGGTGGTGTCGGGCCACGTCGGGTGACGATTGTGGGAGTGTGAGCAGGAGACGGAGTGGAGAATTGGGTTTGTCGATGGTCTGACGGCTGGCAGGAGGGGCAGCGCCACACTCCAACCAGCGACGGCCAGCACCGTCAGACCGTTTTCGGCACTGGCTGGTGGAGGACGCACAAGGCAACGCCCAGCCCAAAATTACACGACAATATCGGCTAGTCTTGTTTAGGGCTAGCGTGGAGTGACAGGCCAGTAAAAAAGAAAGGAGTGGAGACACTTGCCACCCGGGCTGCAAGAAAAGTGGCCAGTGCATTCGCTCAGGGTGTGTCTGGTGCTCAAAATCGTGGGTGTGGCCCGGGGTCCTGCCTCTCGCGTGCAGGAGACCCCTGTAGGCCACCCCAGTGCCCCCCATCCACCCACCATTTCCCTCTGACCAACCCATTTGCCCGCTCCGATGGCTCTTGTCCCTCGCTCCCTCGCCTCTCTTCTACTTTACCTCAACCTACCCATCTCCTCGTCCCACCAAAACCACCACCAAAACCTAACCTTCCCCCAAATCCAAAAAAAAAAACGGCGTTTGAGCAAGACCACGACCACCACGATTTATTCCCAACTAATTCTCGCAATCCATCGACGCATTTTGACAATCACGCTCCGCGCTGTCCACCTCTTGCCCTCGGTTAGCCCAGTTTCATTGTTATTGTTTCAAAATTGAGTTGAATTCCGCAAGGCTCGGCTTCCGCACAAAACCTCGCCACACCCACCACCAAAACCACCACCGCCTCCGAGTTTCTTTCTCGGCATTTGACCAATCTACGAAGACGACGCTTTTTTGCCTTAAGTGTGCATCGCTTTTTCTCCCACGCCAACCATAATGTCTTCCTACTACCAATTGCACCAGCAGCACCCAACGCCTGCGACAGCTCCTGCTGTTTCGCACACGCACCATGGCGGCCGCAACCGGAGAGCGCCGAGGTTATCCGTCTCGCAGCATCCCCAGAAGCAGTTTCGCGGTGTGCGGAGTATGAAGGAGTTGACCGAGTCGGTGAGCCTGAACAGCTTTCGCTCGAGATTCGAGGCCTGCCGGTCCTTTGATCTGGAAGACGACATGGAGTTCTGCCCAGGCCTGTTGACCGAGACTGATGTGAGCACTCCCCCTTCCTGTGGCCCGCAGCCATTGGTAGACGCGGACCTCTTTTGTATAGCTGCCATGTTCAGGAACTGACATTGCTGGCCCCAAAGCTCGTGTCGATCAACAGCTCATCTTCGGAGCGCTCCTCATTGGCAAGTAACTCACCCCAGGGCTCTCCCACCCAGCAGCCTATCCAGGTCGCCCTCTACCCAGCCCAGACGGGTTCGCCAGTATATGCTCCTCCATATCAAAGTCACTCCAACAACCTCAAGATTCACCAACCTGCCGCCACCCGCGCCCGTAACGCCATTCCCATCGTTAACCCTGCTACTGGCATCACCATGTCGAGCCCACCTCCTTCGGTCTCACCTGCCCGGATGCAGCCGCAAAACATTGGCCGGCGGTGGTAAGTTGGGGCTATCGTCTCGCTTCCGCAGTGACGCTAGACGAGAATTGAGAGCCCTGACTGAACGCCGTCGTCATCGGTGCAGATCACGATCATTGTAAAATTACTTGCATGCGCACATTCGTTCCAAGCAGCTGTTCATCTTGGCGGGCACCGAAAAGAAAAGCAAAGTAGCAGGCATCGATTCTTCTTTTTTTTCCTTTCCTCTGGCAGGCAGGGGCGACAATTACACCACGGATCTTCGACTTCCTTGCACAACCCCCTTACGATACCCCATCACCACACCTGTACAAAACATCCTTAATCGACTCTTGTGTGCGACTTGTTTCGAAGCGGAAAAAAACTTTTGACATTTTGGGATGGCGCGATGAAAGAATAATCGATACCTCTTCGTTTGTTGTTTCTGATACCACAACGTATATTATTTTCGGTCCGGTGTTCCCGACCTTGGAAGATGAGAGCTGCGGTTTTTGCTTTGCGTTTACAACGAATGGGCGTTTTTCAGGTGGTTTTGCATCATCAACAAGCCAGCTTCATCTTTTTGCATCGGTGTCTCACGACGGAGTTTTACAGCGGTTTTCACTTTCTGGTTTTTTTTCGATACCATACAACATTTTGGGTTGGCGTCATCTCTTTCTTCGTCTCGTCGTTACGGGGAAGCGACGACTTTTCAGTCTCACGATAAAAAAAAGTCATTACGGTCTCACGGGTCTTTACGAGTTCATACAAAGAAAAGAATATCGACATATAGAGTGGCCTAGGGAGGCGGGAACGGCTATCCCCCCCACCTCGGCCGTCTGTTTGGGGCTGGTTGGGGGTATTTTCTCTCTTGCAACCTGGGTGTTCTGATCTTTAGGTGGTGCGGGTCTTACATGGGCAAATATTTTGGGGCCTGGTCGGCAAAGACATTGCCGTTTTGTTGAGAAATCTCGGGCGAAGGATTGGGGAAGGGTGGAGTTGGTTCACTTGTGTTTTCCTTTTCATATTGTTGTCTATTGTGGCTATTTTTTGGCTTCCTTGTACCATTGGGGTTGGGTGGCATTCGGCGGACTGTCCACCTTTGATATCCTCTTATTTTTTTTGTTGACTGGGATCTTATTTCAAAGGGTTTGCATCTCGGACGGTACTGTGTGCGGATTAAGGGGAGCACATAAGTTTCTGGGTTCCCTCGGGTTCGTCTCTACGAAAAGATATCTTTTGGTATCTTTTGTTTTGGGCAGGCGCGGGCTCGGTTGGCAACGCATCTTTTTTGGGAAGCGGGCGCTGTGTGTGTTGTTTGATGTGTCTAGTCAGGTCGGGCTGGTGTCCAGCGGTGTTCAACTGTGGTTTGTTGGGCGGCGTTGTATCGCCAAGAGACGAATACTTGTGATTATGGGAATCGAACATTGGCCATTGTATATGCGCCTCTTCGCTCTGACCTTTTTGATCTGATTGCTTCGTCTTATCTGCCAGTGATCTGAATGAATAGCTTGCCCTCATGATGTGCCCGGCGAGATAGGGTAGAGGTTTTGAGTCTTGTCGTTCCTGGTTGTTGTGGGTGGAGAGGTAGAATGATACGCCACGTGGTCGTAACAACAAACTGGCTGTCTTTGGAAGCGGGGATTCAAGGTCAGCTGAGCCTCTGCAGTAACGAATCATGGATCCGTGAGGTTGTAAGCAGCAGAATGATTACCCTCTCGGGAACCTGGTTGAAATGACTGACACCGAGATCCAAAACATTGCTTGCATAACCCTTGGTAAGTGCAGTACTTAACGAAATAGCCAGTCTGCTTGCTTGAGACAGGTGGGTTGGAAGATGTGGGTAGATAGCTAAGCTTGACTGAATAATGTCAAATACTCAATCTCACATGGTAGATATTCGGCTACAAGCATAGGTATGGCACTTATGTAAAGTTGGGTCATTTCCACTCGGTCGTGGTTGTAGATGAGAAGGACAGTCGAATCAGGGGGCTCAGGGGTGGTGTTTTCTTTAGCCGCAACTGCTAGCCCATTTGCAGTTCTCAAGGAACAATTCCCACCTATATGATAACATTATCTTTGTTAATATTCATAGTCAAAGTGACATGCTCTGTCTTCTCTGGCAAAATAAACTCTCTGGCTTTGCTCAAACTAAAGATTATTCTTTCTTGGCTCTGTCAAACTTCAATGAACCAAAAGTCGTCTCAGCTTTGGGGATCTACATCTGAGTTCTTTCATATGATGTTCGCCTGTCTCAGACGGTTGGGTATCTTGACATTCTCCTGCTCAGCTGTTCTTGAGCTGGGAGTGTGTATTGATGTCGCAACAGGATGAAGACTTGGCCTAAGCATGGAAGCTCAGTTTGAATATCTCTGGGTGTCTTACCGTGTGGCGATATTTTTCTGGGGCAATGACATGTGCTCTTGGGGATTTCTGGAGGAGTTTGGGTGAATTTAATCCCGGCTTTTTAAGGCCTCTGGCGTAAGACTGAGATATGCTGTAGGCTCATAGGTGAGCCTGGTCCCAGCTTGCTAAGCGCACAGCTTACAATATGTATATATTGTGGGTTCATCAGTGAAGGTTGACTGAGCTCATCTTGTCCGGAGGTTGTCCCAATTGTAACAATGTACTTTCTGGAGGGCTGCTCAACGGAATTCATTGCCAGCGTCTCTTGTCCAGAAATCATCCGGCCTTCTGATCCACCGAGCAACTCATCACAGCCTCCTTATCAGAGATAATCTCAACAGATTTAATTTCCCACCTGTCTCTTCCATCAGTGACGAATTTGTGGGGCTGATACTGAAGAGTTTGCCATGTTGCTCCTGCCAGAAGCTAAGGGAAGTATTCAGACGTGAAGACACAACAAGGTGGGAAGTGAATGGGTATATGAGCATGCTCGGCGGTCGTCCCGGCGATCTCTCTCTCGTTTCCTAGAACAACCTACAACTTTGCGAATCCGCCGAGCCCTTGCTGAGTATAATCAGCACCCTCAGTCCTTGTATGTCTCGCGTGTATATACAACCTTAGACTTGTAACTTTTCCACTAACCTCCGGCACCAGCAGAGCAATAATTATGGATAACCCCGGAACCCCGTTCCGCAACGGGACGCCTGCCAACAGTCCCACCGCCTACGGGTTCGCGCCTGCCGCTTACAGAGTGGATAAGTAAGTTTTTGTGATCATCCTAACTTGCCAGAGACTTCATCATGGGCAAAATCGCTCCTTCTTTCAAGTGCCAGGTCATCATCCATTCCCGGAGCTCCACGTTTATAAATCTCTGCCCAGCTCCCTAAATTCTTTTGCCTATTTCTCTTTTTCGTCGCACCTCATGCTCACGCTTTCAGAGTCTCGCCCATTGATCTGTCCACTCTCATATTCTCATCCTCATTGATACTCATAATTATTTCACACACACAAGAAAACATGTCACAAGCAATGGCTAACTTTTTTGACCCCAGCTGGCTTGCCGGTCGCATGGTCACCATCTTTGTTGGCCCCAATGGTCAGCCCTGGAATGTTCACGAGAAGCTCTTGATCGAAAATTCGCCCTTCTTCGCCCGTGTGCTTGGTGGCATGCATGATAAGGAGGCCCCCGGTGGGCAGAGAGGTGATGGGCTCTCTAGCTCCGCTTCCGCTGGTGGCTTTGGTCACGGCTTTGGTGCGGCTCAGGGCCTTGGTCAAGGCTTTGGTCTTGCCAACACCCCTACTCCTGAGAACAACGATGCCATTCGGCTTCCCGATGTTGACCCCAAGCTCTTCAACATGTTCTTGCGTTGGGGCTATGGTACAGCCTTTGCCCTCTCTGGAAATACGCGTTCTTTCCGGTTCCCACCTCCCAACAGTGACCCGGAGGAGGGTGGTGCCACTGTCCGCGACTAGTATGCATTCTTCTTGTTCATTTACTTTTCAATCTGGTACACCTACTAACTGACGACATCAGTCTCGGCGTCTACGTTCTCGGTTACAAGTTTGAGACGGAGGCCCTCCGCAATGCTTGCATTGACGTTCTTTACGATTACCTGGGCCCTGCCTCCGACGATCACATATGTCTCGCAATGCAGGACGTCGCTTTTGTCTTCCAGAACACACCTAATGAGTCCCCCATGCGACGCTTTCTTACTGCGCATCTTCTCTTCTACATCTTCTCTCTGAATCGTCGCGGCACACCTCTCCCCCAGGAATGGGGCACCATTTTGGAGAAGGGCGACTTTGGGATCTCCTGGACTTTGATCCGTATGCTGGGCGACTGGAACTGGGCGATTGGTGACAACGTTCCTATGATGATCATAAAGCCTCGCTCAGAATTCCATGAGAAGACGCCCGCCCAACAGCAGAGACTGCGTTATTTGGCTAGTCTTGGTCGCATCAATGGAGCCCAGGAAAACGGTGAGGGAACCAACGCTGTGATGATCAAGAGGGAGGAGGTTGTTGGTGCCATTGGCCTGTCGGGTCTTCGTGAGGCTGCCACCGCCGTTCAGGTTCTGCATAGCGATGCTTCTCAGGAGACTCCCTCTCACCAACGTGCCCAGGGAACTCCGGGACCCAGGGTTGGCCCCATTCGTACAGCTCGTAGGATTGGTCGTGGTGGCCCCGGAGGTGATCACCCTACTGAACCATACCGCGTGGATTAGTCGGCTATATCATCCAACAAGGCCTCGAGCTCCTTGAAAATTTCCCTTCTCGTCTTTTCATCATTTTCGACTTCTTTTCCCTTCAACATTTATTATCTTCGTCGTCTTCTTCAACTCCACACCTTCTCGCTTTCACATCATCATCATCTTCAAGGCTTAGTCGAGGAATACGGGTTAAAATGGACATGGAGACTGGGATAGGTGCCTGGTTAAGGACTGTTCACTCTTTCTCTCATCATCCTCAAGCATGACTGGCGTCTCAGGTTTCTTTCAGTGCATAATACCCAGGGAAGTATTTTTCGGAATTTGGAGTCTTGGAAAACGATACGAGGTTCTTGATTTGGGGACAGCATCACATGTTATGGGCCCACAAAAGAGGAGGAATCTGGTATTTCTGCAACATTTGCACACCAGACTAGCGGATTTCTTTAGATAATGGCGGATGGGAGGGCTAAAGTAATCGCAAGGCTTTGTTTTCGCTGTTAACCGGGTCTCTTGCCAGTGACCTGTCTGTCTTATGCTTTGATTGTGTCGCTGATGCTGTTAGTAGATTTGTGACTTTGAAGGGGATCCAAGTGTGATGTTGGCGGGTGTAGCTGTCAAATTTGGGATTTCTTGCCATCCTGAATCACCAACGCCTATCATTTAGCTAGCAAAGACAGAGACGGTGCTGACCACGGCCTTATCTTCACGTCTTAGGGGTGTCTAATCATCAAGCTACTAGGTCCTTCGAGGTTCTACCTCATATTAGCAGCGCTTTCTCTCACCACGCCACACACCACAAATCTGGAACTTCAGCATTGCTTTCAATCTTCGCCATGTCAATATTGGTTAATCTACTCTTCGTTCCTTTCCATCTCACATGCTAGATACGTTTTTGTCAATCTTCGTGGGATATGCTCTCACGGAACATAACATAACCTCCCGTCTTCGACCTTCAGCACCTCTTCCGTCGCTTAAACATCTGTTTGCTGGTGTGCATAAATGTTGATGTATTTTACATTCACACATAAAAGTAACACAAAAGAATAGTGTTAAGAAAATGGTACGGCTATGCTTTGCAGTAAAAATGAAATGCAAACAGCATCAAGCATCTTGGGCGCTCTCAGGCATGAGCGGCCGCTGTTCATTGATCATTGCTTACACTTCACTCCTGACACATCTTATAAAGGCGTTTCTGTGCATATGCTTTTTGCTTATTCCCCTTTAATCGTAGCATCAAGAGATAAAATGCTTTCTTTATAGCCTCCTTATAGTCACACATGGCCCCTCATCAGTTGTCTCTCACTCACGCATTGCAGCCACACACATGCAATTGGACAAGATGTAGTTCCAGAGGAACAAAATAAACCAGGCAACTGGCACATGCTGAACATGACTGGAAAGGATTGTATGTGTATGTGTAGTAGTGAGACACGCGGTGATTGATCGTCTGGGGCTGCCTACCCCCGAGGGAGAGATAATGAAGCGCTCAAGGGGTTGAGTTGCTTTTTTGCCTTGAACGTTAGCCCCTCAAGCTCACACTCAAAGTTCTGCTAGTTTTCACTTTTAAGGAGGACAGAGCTCTACTTGTAATGCTCTCGTTTTTTATATCGGTCCAGCAAGTGTTACCAGCTCTCTCACCAGAGTCCTTTAGCGGTTGGTATAACAGCCGCTTACCTCCTATCCTGTGGAGAAAATAAGTGATACTGTAAGTCAAGATGTATATCAGCCATCTTGAATCGTTGTGAAGGCCTGTTGGCTATTTTTCAAGGCGTGTTTGCTATGTATTACCTCCCTAGCTAAACACTCTTGAGCAGCACCACAAATGAAAATCACTTTTGGTCAGCAATTTAGTCAATATGAAAGACAACACAGCTCCTCCCTGGAGAATTGTCTCAAAAGGCGGACTCGGAAAACAACAAGCCAACAAGTCTGCCAGTGAAGGGGGGAGTGGTGTGGCTTTTGCCTGGAGGATATGTTCGACAGTAATGAGTCGAAAATCTGGGTGATTGCTTTAAACTGCGGGCACTATTTATTTCATCGTGTGAATCCCCTGAACATTCACTCCTGAGTACCCTTTAATATTCGACCCCATCTGGTACTGGATAGGCGTCTTTTTAGATGGATAATGTCAGCATCCATACATATTTGTCCAGTCTACCGTGGATATTTACAACCAGTCAAGCACAAGATGTACTGAGTGAACAAGACGGATGAATGGGAAGCCTATGGCAAACCTTCTTTTTATCACCAAAGGTCAACGTTTTGCAAAGCCGGCGTGCGGGATAAAGGTAGCTAAGCCTCATCCAAATTTACTCAAGTTCGCCTTATCAAGCCTCGTGGAAACCTCCCAGGTCATTTGCCGCATGCTTGGCGCCGGATCAATTGACGTTCGTGCTCATTCTCACATTACACTTTGCTCAGAGGGCGCCACAGACTCCTTCTAACTCCGGATTTGAGCCGCCGTAGCCTCTTTGTCGGGTGAACAACTCAATCACTTCGCATTAGTGTGAGCTATTAACCCCGGGTTTGGACTACTTTTTGACCCAGCCAACACTGGAAAATTCCTCGAATCAGCGCAATGGATGATGTACCAGTTCAACACAGATCTGTTGCCGTGATTCTTCGGGAAGAAGCGGTACTCCTTTGAGAATTGATACATCATTTAGAAGAGGGGCTCCGTTGTGAGGAGCTCCCTCAGGAAGAAGAGCTCCAGCAAGAAGAGCTCCAGCAAGAAGAGCTCCAACAAGAAGAGTCCCCCCAAGAAGAGGTGCTCACTCAAGAATCCATGATATTTGAAGAGAACACATCTCTTCAAGAAGGCGGCTCATCAGACACAAGCCCAACAGAGGGCAATGTGAGGGAAGAGATCTGCGCCATCTGTCTTGACGAAATGGAAAATACGGTAATACTGACAGAATGCTGGCACCCATTTCATTGTATGTGCTTGTCCCCAATCTTCATGTTACTATTCACTTGTTACCCTACGGTAGTCTCTAACTTGTGAGATCTAGACGACTGCCTCTTGGGCTGGTTAGAAAGGCGATACATTTGCCCAACATGCCGAAGGGGAATGGACTTGCGCGAGGTCGAGCTGTACTGGGTTGAAGGCAAGGATAAATGGGAAACTTTGCCGAGCCAAGGGCTAGAAACTGTTCATGACGAGTTGGTGCAATTGCATAAGGAAAAGCGAAAGAGCCAAGCAGTAGAGGAGTCAATGCCTTGATAGGGTCTGAGAGAGTCGAGATGGACTCGGATGGGGAGTTTCTGGTCGATTAGAAAGAACAGCGCAACTTGAAGCTTTTCGAGTCAAAAGTCAGTCACTTCACGGATATCACCCAAATACTCAAGAATATTTGACAATCATACCTCCCTTACAACTTCCAGTTCAGCTTCGTTCACATCGAGATATATTAATCCTGACGAGCTCACCCCTCGTCCAGTCAAACTTTCTACATGCTCGGTAGGTATCAGCACTTCCAATCATGGCAACGATAAATTAGGGTTTTCTTGGGAAAGCAACTTCAACCGCATCTAAATTCTCACATAAAAAACCTATCATTCACACTTTGGTATTTTGCTTGGAAACGTTTCACCCACAAACTTTTACCATCCTGATTCTTGTGCCTCTATCACAACCCTTCAGGTGAACGACATCTCTCCTGGCTCAGACTCCCTCCTGAGCCAAGGCAACCTGAACCAACCAGTTGCCCATACTCTTGAGCACTTGACCCCCCAACCAACATCATCAATACCCAACACTATTGCATCCAACCCTCAGATCAATAATGACGGCGTCAACCGCCAGGCCGGAAACAAACGAAAGAGACCCCCCATCACCAAGCCCAGTGGAAGACACCTCAGACGTCTGTCCAGTCTGCCGCGAGGATATGAAGATCAACCTGAACAAGATGTCTTGC
The DNA here is from genome assembly GCA_033296915.1 of Triangularia setosa. Lineage (NCBI taxonomy): Eukaryota > Fungi > Ascomycota > Sordariomycetes > Sordariales > Podosporaceae > Triangularia > Triangularia setosa. Next base: position 40,415 of record MU866132.1, on the reverse strand, counting down.
TGCGGGAACTCGTTTCAAGGTATTTATCCTCCATCTTCCGCCACCCCCCTCAGCAGAACATTTCTATTCCACACAAAAAGAAACCCCCCCCACAAGTCTAACCCATCTTTTCAACCCTAGAAACATGCCTTACCACCTGGTTCGAATCAATCATAAGATCAGGCCTCCCCTCCACCTGCTCCATGTGCCATCAAAAACTCCTCCCCAACGACCCCTGTCTCCTGAGAATACGCGGCACTTTCCGTCGAGAAGAACAACGACCATTACTTCCAGGATTGGACATGATATCTTGGGTCTTTAACTTCGGGCCGCCATATTTCAGTCGCCCTTTACCTCGCCAAGTCCTTGGTCTCGCCGGCTGCCTGATGGGGGTGCTGGTGATGGGTGCTGCTTTGGCTGATTATCGCCATCCTTTTCTGGATCATTCTATGCTTACGTCTCTTGACACTGCTGGTAATCTCCAGACGACAAACGAGAACGACTTCTTTCCGGCGTTCTTTGCAAGATGAACAGGTTAATCCTATGGGGAGTAGGTTTGGAAGAAGAAGGGGGGAGTGGCGAGACAGGGGCGGGGCTACTCTGGCTCGCGAGCAAACCCTTAGCTTGCTTTAATAAAATCATCTTAAACTGTATCTAACCTTTGAGAGGTCAAGGTACTATGGCCATCGGTTCGTCATCTTTACCTCCATCAGCCTCACCCTTAACTTCACCTTTAGCTTCCCCTCGCTCTTCACCTCTGCCCCCGTCCTTACCACCCCCCCTCCCCATTATCCCTTCCACCCTCCGTATCCTGATTCCTATCCTCATAAAAAGAACCCATACAATATACCTCGTTTATACCCCCTAAAAATATTCTGCAACCCCTCTCCCCTCTTATCACCATCCAGTTGCTTTCCCCAGTTCACACACTCCGTCAAATCCAACACCCCCCCGCACACCAGGCAGTTGTCACCCCTCTCCAGCTAGCTCTCAATGCACTCCTTGTGAAGCCAGTGCTCGCACCCTGAATGGAACATTACCGCCTCTGTGTCAAATCAAACTCATCACCACCACCACCACCGTGACCTTTGTCAATCTGGTCCAGACTCACGGCGCAGCTGGAACGTTTGGGGCCGCCATGATGGTACCGCTTTCCCTGGACGAAAATGGAGACAACCGGGAGATGGGAAAGAAGGGAAAGCAAAGCTTTTATTTCCTTGACTAAGAGAAAGGGAACTGTACCTTATAAAGCGCACAGTGGATTTTGAAAGAAGCAACACCTTTGCAATACAAAGTTTTCTTGTAAAGTTCATGGCAGAAGTTGTAGAATTCCCGACACCCCCAGATCACAAAGCGCCTCTTCCTCTCTACCTAACTTTTGGACGTGTTATGAAGAGGCAAGTACAAAATCAAGAGTATGAGCACCAAGGAGGCTAACCGCAAAAAAAGTAGTTGTAAACTCCATGAATGTAGACATTTAACAGGGTGATGAATGGTTGGTAGTTTCAAGGATTGGAGTATGCTCACTCGAATGTGGACATGGGAGCAAATTGGCAACGCTGGGGGGCTTAGCCACTTGATACGATTGTGGTGTGTGGTGTGTGTGTGTGAGAAAGTCGGTAGCTCAGAGTAGTCCAACGGTAATTCACAACTTATCATCAAGACACCTTGAAGTCTATACAGCCACCGCCATGACTCTACCACAGTTCCCCACGGACTCCATCAATGTCCGTTCCGTCACGATCTCGAGCATAAACACTCCTCCAGTCTCGCCAGACGTAGTTCTCTCCATCCAAACCACTCAGGCACAAGGGATACCCAACCCCAGCCGTCAACACCATGTCACTTAACATACCCAAAGACTCGACTACAGCCGCCGAGATGTCGAAAGCATCATCTCAAAAACAAGTAGAAACAGGATCCAGATCCCAAAACGTCACATGCCCAATCTGTCTAGAAGACATCCGCTTCAAGGCACACAGGGCGATAGTCAACTGTTGCCAGAAGACTTTCCATGGTAACTCCCCTTCCCTTCTTCTGCCACGCCTCCCCAACAGACCTCACTAATCTCTTAAAATAACAGACAAATGCATCACCGAGTGGTCTGTATTCTCCAGACGGCGAAATGGAGACGGACGTGAACAGAAATTTCCCTGTCCCCTCTGTCGACGTGGCCTTCGCGTCATCAATTGGATTCAACCCTGCCCTCTCATCATCCACGAAGCCCCCCTTGGCCCCCCCCCTCCTCGCCTCGTTTCTGCCCTCCATCCCGACCCCTTCCCTTTCAAAGACCTGCAACTGCAACCCCTCTCCCCGTCCAATTTCTCAGCCCATTTCCGCGAATGGTGCCAGCAGCTACGACAAGGAGACCACCGACTACGACAGGAACTTCGAAGCGACGAATACGAGTGGATCACACAAAAAGAAGAAGAGTTCCGACGCAATAAAAAACGAAATGAGCAAATGATGCGAGATACGAGGGAAACGGAATGCCAAAGGGCACTGGGACGAGAAGCGCTGCGGCAGCGGCGAATAGAGGAGATAGAGAGAATGTTTCCAACCAGCCCACTCGCAAGAAGGAGCTCACCTGCGGCCGCGACCACAACCACGACTACCACCACCCCCCACAACGCAACACCCAAACAACAAGGTCAACAGCCGACTGAGGAGGGTCTACCTCCTCCTCCCCTCTCAACCTCACTCCACCACCGCCTGGGCAGCACACCTCGAACAGCTTCTGGACCAAGCACAGACATCCCCGCTGGCAGGCCAGAAGGAAGAAAGCGATTCTCTTTCGTTCTTGGATCAACAGCTTGGTCGTTTGCTGGTAGAGATGGTGGGGGGGCAAACTCACTTTTTTATGAATAGTTATTATGGTTTACTGTAAAATATTATCAAGTACTATGTTTTGCTGCTTTATCCTCATGTATTATTATCTTCCACTATCACTGGATTGAGAAGAGTATAACGAAGACAGACTAAGAAGAAAAAGGTGATCTTTTCGGGTATATATAAAGGTCAACAAGCAAAGTAAACCAAACCAAATGAGATTGTGACATTGCTTGGTTCGAGAAAAACCACAAAAGGGCCCCCCCTATCCCCTACAATCCCCACCTTTCTATCTATCAAAGTTGATGATGTAATGTGACCACTCCCCCTATCTTGGTATCCTTCAACGTTCTAGCCTTTCTGAAAGAAAGAGGGAAAAAAAGGGGGGTATTCCAATAAACTTAGTAACAAACAAAAGGTGAATGATTAAAAACAAGGGGCAATCAAAAAAAAAGACAAAAAGAGAAATGCTCTAAATATACCTCCCTTTCAAGAGTTCAAGTTTGTCTCCCCTTGCCCCTTTCTTTCCTTGATTCTCTTTTCAAGTTTAAACCTCTCCAGCAGGTGTCCAGAAAGCCAGTCCCAGGCCACTCCCGTTTCTCCCAACAACACCCCAAACATCACCTCACTAAAACCCTCCCCGCAACCACAACAACAGCAAACTACACTGTCTTCATCAAGCTACGCATTCGCAGGTCCCTATCTCCTCGGCGTAGCTACCACCATTGTAATCACCAGTCAGCATTGAGCTCGAGTCTCACTCTAGTAGTCACACGGCAAGACTCAAACTCACCATTCACCATCTGCCTCTGCTTATTGATCCAACTCTTCGGCGCGTCCTGCCTCCTCGCCAGCACCACATGGTTGCTCTGCAGTCTGCTAGACAAGTCATACCACGCCGTCGTGATCATGGCGTTTTCCCTCTGGAGGGTCTTGATGATTTGGTCGTTGGCCGCCTGTAAGTCGTCAAGTGTGGGGTACGTTAGTCAATGTGTGATTTGGCGAATGAGAAGCCGAGTATGCATTGGCTGTTGGGGTAAGGATATGATAGGTGAGGGTAACAAAAAGAGACGCACCTTTTGAGCAGCATACGCTCCACCATTCTCCATGACTTTGAGTTTCCTCTGGAGCTCGTATTTGTCTTGTTCCGACCTTTCGAGTTGCTAAGTTGTGTTACGAACCAGTCAGTGATCAGAGTCCCACACGAAAAAAAGGCAATGTACTCGCAAAGGGCCATGGTGAAATCGAAATGTAAGAAGAGCCAAAGGAGGTGATGTGAAGTGTGAAGAAGGTGTGATGAAGGTGCAAAGACAAGCTCAGTTAAAGTTATTGTGCTAGCCGTTGAACATGTTCCGCAAACCGGGAAGCCATCCTTTATTGTCCTTGTACCAAAAGGTTTTGATAGGAGGTGCAAGACCAGGCGAGCTGGCACTATCGAGTCGCGGCCTCCCCCGCGTCGTCCTGCCGATCGTCGGCTGCTCCTCCCTGATCTCGAGGAAATCATCCACAGAGGAGAGAGTAGACTGGGCAGGACTGTCAAGAGGAGAGTCCGCCTGGCTCAAATCGCTTGACCCCTGAGCATCCGACAGTTCAGGCGTTTGCCCAAGAGGCTGCTGCAGTACCGCCGCTTGTGATGACGAGACAAACACATCCTCGAGACGCTCGCGACCCAAAGTGAAGCTCATGTAGGGGGATTCAAGACGAGAGGAATCGGTACTTACCTCCAGCTTCTGCTTCAACGCAGTCTTGAGTTTCTCGATTTTCTCGGCGTCCTCCTTCTTGCTCTTGGCGGGCGCCTCGTCCGCCTGCTGCTGCCCATTGGGCGCCGCTGCTGCCAACGCATCGTCCAGTCTCTTTTGGGTCTTGTCCTTGGAGACCAGTACACCCATGAGCTGGTCCTTCATTTGTTCAAGCTCAAACACCTTGTGCTTCAGCTGCTTGCGGGTGGCTTCCAGCTCGGTACGCAGAGACGCGGAGATGAGTTCGTCAGATGACTTGAGTAACTCGAGAGCCTCGGATTGCTCTTGTCCGACAGCTTCAACTATATCATCAGTAAAGTCAGCTGAGCCCTCATGAAACATCCAGAAACCCTCTAACATACGTTCTGCCTTAACCTGGATAATTTCCCGCTCTCTGTCATTGGCCAACTGCTCGAGCTCCTGAATGCGTTTCCGGGCAGTCTCGCATTCTTTGGTGGTTTCGAGCAGTTGTTGGCGCATATTGACAAAGGCATCATCCCTAAGTAGCCAGACGTCAGCACATGTCCACTCCCAATATTCCAAAAAAAAAATTACTCGAGTCCTGTTACTAACCCCTCATGGATGGCATTGGCAACCAGTGCGTCTATCTGCTCCTGAGCCACGGCGTGTTTCTCCATTTGCTCAGTGGCGGTGTTGCGGTAGTGATCCACCCTTTGGCCAGCAAGATCGAGCTCAGTCCGTAGTCTATCATTTTCAGAAGCCACAGCCATGTTATTTCGTAAAAGGTTATTCTCGGCCTTGAGTTTCTGAACCTCTAGACGCAAAGCAACCGTGGGATCAGACGTGCCCTCCAGTTCGTGCTCAAGGCTGAATTTTGATGTGGCAGCCCCGGGGCTCTCGGAGCCGCTTGACTGCATGATGTCGCCTAGCTGTAGTTGTTCCTGAAGCTCCCTAATGGTGTTCTCATCAAGCTGGCGTTTTGATTCAAGATACTCAACCTTCCTTTTGAGCTCTTCATTGGTGTCTTGGAGGACATTTTTGGATTGGAGAGTGTAGATAATTTCCTGCTCGTTGCTAGACAGTACTCGGACTTTCTCGTCAACCTCCTTTTGTAATCTCCGGTTCTGCTCCTTGACCTCCTCGAAAAGTTTCATTTCCGCCTCGTACTGCTGGACCTGCTCGTCTAGAATCCGGTTGCGCTGCTGGATCGCGGTCAAGTCCTGGGCCTTTTTCTTGTAATTTTCGAGCCCCTTGATCATTTGTTGTTGCTGTTTCGTCTCATGTTCCAGCAAGGTGACTTTGTCTTGCAGTTCTACGATCCTCTCGGCCTTGGCCCGTAGAGTCTCGTTTTCCTTTTCTAGCCTCGCCGCACGAGCTGTCTCCTTGTCGAGTAAGACCTCCAATCGATCGATTTCGTCCATTTTCTCGCGGACCTCGTTGCGCATATCTCGGATAGCCACCGAGGCATCTTGGCCTCTGGTGCGCTTCAGCGTTTGGAGCTCATCCTGTGATACCCTGAGGTCATGCAAGACGGCTTCTCGTGTGTCGAGCAGCTTGTCGAGACGCGTCTGTAAGTCGGCATTTTGCTTCTTCAAAATCTCGACCTTATCTCGCATTTGGTCCAGCTCCTCCTGCATAAGCTCAGGGTCCCGACCATCCTGTAGATTGAGGTCCTCGTCTTCCCCTGAGTCACCCTCGCCCTGTTTGCTTTCCCTTTCCTGCTTGAGCTGACTCTTTTGGCTAATGATCTTGGCGATCTCCCCCTGGCTTGCCTTGTCGAGGGTCAAAACCTTGGGAACATAAGTCCTCGATAGAGATCCCAGGCAAGCTGCTGTAAGGAAAGCGGAGAGAAACTCGCAGATAGCATTGTCGTCTGGATTCTCGGCGATGGCACGAAACTCGGACGGCGAGGGAGCAAGCAGGGGATTGTCGGTACGGAGGAACCTCGCTAGACCGCGGTAGACGGTCTCAAGGTTCTGCTTCTTATCGGATTCAGATCTGGGGGCTTGGATGAGGCTAGAGCTTTGGAATTCAGGGGCCAGCATCTTCTCGAGTATTTGACCCAGTATTATGCCATCTCGCAGGTCCTGCAAGGAACCGGCCTTGCGGCGTGTGTCAAAGGTATTAACCCATTTCAGAAGGGCAGTTTGGGTGAGAGGGCTGTGTTGTGTCATGGTGGAACAGGTCTGCCGGCTGCCGGCAGGTCGGCGTGGATTATTCGTAGATGTAATTTCAATATCAGGTGTTGGCAAAAAGGCTGTATTCCCTCGGGCGGGGTTTCGGTGTTCCTGCAATAGTAGATGGTATCTGTAGTCTGCCTAGGTAGATAGATAGGTGTGTTCGTGTGGTCTGGTGCCTGCCTGAGAAGTATCCGTCGGCTAGATGTTGAAGGTTGGTATTAAAGGGGGTAGTAGGTGTCGTGGTGGCCGCGAGCGTCAAGAGTGCAAAGGCTGGACATGTAGTGCAAAAGACCCGAGTTCCATTGTTTTTACACGGGCGGTTTTCCAATGCTGGTGTGTTGTTGCCTTAGTCGGGTGTCTGTCGTTTCATGGTCGCACGGGTCGAGGTTCAGCTATGGAGCGAGAGGCATTGTTTAGTCAAATAGTGCAACTTCGCGTTTGGGCGCCCCACGATGCGCTCTGGCCACATCCTTTACAGAAGCTCCATGCCTGATTAGCGCCAAAACTTCCCCATACTGTGGAGGGCGACAAGGGCCTCAGATTGGCCCACAGTCGTCGCCGTCCCATTGCAGAGCCGGTGTAGCCAAAGACATGCATAAACGAGTACCGGTTCTTGTGTTTCTGGTTGACTTTTACCATGAGATTAGCCCGGCAGTCGGAGCTTTTGTGTCTGGCATGTGGCGGTGGTATTGGTTGTTACAACAGGCTATCGTCCGAATTTCCCAGAATTACGAGGCCGTTGGTGGATCTAATGTTCCATGACTTAGGACCTCAACGAATGGTATGACACCGGCGCAGGCTGATCTTAACTGAACGTTGATAATGCGGCTAACTAGGTCAAGCTGCGGTTTCCATATCAACAGGCCTCGTAGTCACATGAAAGTCGGTACGTGTGCTGTTAGTCCATCCAGATGTATTTGTTTGGAAGAGCAAAGCTACCTTGGGGGGAAGAAGCTGAGGCTGTGGATAATACCTCGACCTTGGGTATCCATGTTTTCAAGTTGAGTTATAAGTCAGCGAGGACGGCATACCGGCACAGCACAAATGCATCTACAACTCATCAGAGTAAGCGCATGACGGCATCCGGGAACAGCGGACATGACGTGTTCAGAAGTAATTTGCGAATAACCAATAACACCACCTTCGTGTACAACGGCAGCCCCTAGACAACCATGTTATCGTAACAGACCTGACAGGTCTATCCATCCATCCATCCATCCATCCAGAAACGCCGACCAACATAATCCATCGCTGCACTAGGAGCAGCTCACTCAGAGTACCCCTCATTACCCATCGCTACTTGATTCTTTTCCCTTTATCGTCTCGCCTTCAGCCGCTCAAATCCTTAGATACCAATGTGGGCGCCCTCCATGGTGTGCACCTCCTCATCTTCCTCGACCGAGACCTTGTACTCCTCGCCCCAAGCAGACACAGTCTCCAGTACCTTCTCTCCAACCTTTGCCGCAAAGCCCCTGTGAAAAGTGTTAAACGTTTGGCGCATGTGATTGTAGTCTTGACCGCAACTTACTTGATCAAAGTGTACTCGTGCGTAATGATTCCTCCAGCATCCTTGATGGCCTTCTTGGCGTCGTCGACAATCGAATCGGGAGTCTCGGGAGGGTAGCTGATCAGAACCGACTTCTGAATGTCCACCGCAATGACGCCGGAGAAGAAAGTCAGGGCCGCAATAAGAAAAGCGAAGAGTCTCATGATGTCGACTTTGGTTTCTCGTGATTCCAGGTTAGTTCTCGAGGCAAGATGGTGGAACAGCTAAGTTAGGCTGCGTGCGTATCGGCGTTAAATATGTGCTGCGAGTAAATCGCGTTACGTTGACGTTGATAATATGTTGGAGGGGAAATGGTTCCCTGGACTTGAAAGAATGGAGGGGCTTGGGTTAAGAGATATGGGCCGATGATCAACCCTGGGCCCTGCCAAGCCATGGCTGACGCACCTGTCATGCAGTGCCGGCCGAACCAGCACGAAAGGGGATGCTCATATGAGAACGCCAACCGTATCTGTACTAGATCCCCGATGATGTAAGCTGCCTAATAAAGCAGGCGGTCAGCTTCTCAGCCCACCCTTGCCCCGTGCCTCGACCGCAGCCTTGTGCTCGCTGAGCTGCCCACTCCCACCTGAAGCTAGCCTGATTGGGAATTCACCTTGAATCTGGCGAGGCAGCGAAGCCAGTGACGACGACAACAGAGACCCAGACAACCAATTTACTTGCAACAGTCCAAACTTAACCAAACAACCGTTTTAGCACCAGCGATACCCCACGACACGATTCCATTACTTTGAAATCTTCCCGCCTCCCTCATCACCAACGACAACGGTTCGAACAACACCATTGTCATTGCACCACCATGCCCACCACAACCCAAGAGACACTCACGCTGGTGTCGCGCAGCGTCTCGGTTGCGCCCCTCGTCCTCCTCTCCGTCGTCGACCACTACAACCGTACCGAAGCCAACACATCCAAGAGCAAGCGAGTAGTCGGTGTTTTACTGGGGCAAAACGATGGCAAGAATGTGCGGGTGTCAAACAGCTTCGCAGGTGGGATTCTTCGTCGACCGTTCAGCTACAATCGCATGCTGACATGACCCCATCACAGTTCCCTTCGAAGAAGACGAGAAGGACCCCACAGTCTGGTTCCTTGACCACAACTATGTCGAGAACATGAACGACATGTTCAAGAAGGTCAATGCGCGAGAGAAGCTCATAGGGTGGTACCATTCCGGCCCCAAGCTGCGGGCCTCGGATCTCGAAATCAACGAGCTGTTCAAGCGCTACACGCCTAACCCATTGCTGGTTATTATTGATGTTCAGCCAAAGGAGTCAGGCGTGCCTACAGACGCCTACTTTGCCACGGAAGAGATCAAGGATGTAGGTTTTGCTTCTCTCTTACCCAATCGCCCCCTAGCTGACCTCTTGTCTGCTTCCCAGGACGGAACCACCGCTTCCAAGACCTTCGTCCACATACCATCCATCATTGAAGCCGAAGAGGCGGAAGAAATCGGTGTCGAGCATCTCCTCCGCGACATTCGCGACGTAGCTGTTGGGACACTATCGACCCGCGTTACCAACCAGCTCCAGTCCCTCCAAGGCCTCCACTTCCGCCTCCGAGACATCCAAGTCTACCTGCAAAAGGTCATTGACGGCGAGCTTCCTGTCAACCACACCATCCTCGGCAACCTGCAAGACATCTTCAACCTGCTGCCCAACCTCTCGACGCCCAAATCTGGCGGCAAAGCAGATAGTGACCTCCAGCACGCCATGAGCATCAAGACCAACGACCAGCTGATGGCCATCTACCTCAGCAGTTTGATTCGCGCTATAACCGCTTTCCACGACTTGATCGAAAACAAAAACCAGAACAGACAGCAGGCGGAGGAGAAGGAGGCGGCCAAGAAGGAGGAGGCGGCGAATGGGAAGGATGGTGAGAAGAAGGAGGGTAGCCCAGCGGCTAATGGGGATGCCAAGGATGGGGATAAGGAGAAGGAGGGTAAGGAGAAGAAGAAATAAACACCTTGACGACGGAAAAAGGGAGTCCAGATGATCAGAGCTGGGGAACAAGGACACCTCCAGAAACTACACATATCAAATGAGATGATTGTACGAAGAAAGGGAACCATAGGGTACCATAGATTTTGCCCGAGGGTTGGGGTATTCGAGCGTGTTATTAATACTTTAACTCTGCCATCCTGTCCATCTTGGCGAACATGACAGACTAAACATCAGCTACCGTCCCGGCCATCTCCCCCTTTCCCACTCGTTTCTCAGTCACATAGTCCTCCAAAGCATCACCCCATCGTTCAGCGAGCAGACAAGCCAACAGGTGTTTACATATCGGCACTCCTCCACTTTCTCCCAGTCCATCTGTGCTCATACCGCCAAACTCCCACTCCTTTTCCTGCCTTTCTTGCCCTGCTGGTAGGCTTTTCACTTCAGGCTGATGGCCCTCCTCTGCTTCTAACACCGGATGCTCATGCGGCAGTAGTTCTGGCGGCGGTGGCGAGGGGCTACCGCTGTCAAGCAGTGACTGGACAATCGAAAAGGCAAACGCCGCGCAAGTACAATTCCAGGCTTGGAGGTGGACGACGTATTTTTGACCGGCTTCTCTCTCCTGTGCTAACATAGCGCCCTTCTCATCGCTGTCGTTCTCGGGTTTGGTGACAGCAGCTGCTGTTGCTTTGCGTTTGCGGGCTAGGCTTGGTCGGGTAGTGGAATACACCACGTAAATAATCCTATCTTCATTTTCCCCATCTTCTCCCCTCTCCTTGTCTTGTTCTACCTCAGTGTCTGGCTCTCCATCATCTTCGGTTTTGATCTTGGGTTGGTGGTAATGAAATCCAGGAGGGTTAGTGTTGTTGTTGTTGTTGTTGTTGTTGTTGTTGTTGTTGTTGTTGTTGTTGTTCAGTGGTGTGAGTTTTTGGACGAGGCCGCGGTCGAGGAGGTCGAGGGCGGGGAGAAGGAGATTGGGGAATAGGAGGTGGAGGGTTATGACTAGGTGGCGGTGGGGGAGGGGGATGCGGGAGAGGGCGTTGGGTGGTGACGTTTGTGGTGGGGGAAGAGGGTCGAGGGGGGTGCTGGAGAGGCGGTTTATGAGGGTGGTAATGAATGAGCGTGAGGTTGGAAGTGGCATTTCTTCATCGAACCCCTCTCTTTAAGGGGCACGAAAGAAAATTTTCGAAAGACGTGATCGGAATTTGGTGAGATGTTGAAGTTGGAGGTGAAAGGGTTGAAAGTTATAGGATGAATGGGGCCACGCACTGTTCAAGTCAAGTGGATGATGAGAAATCGAAATCTAATCATTTTCCAGACTTTTGTACAAATCTTGAAGTCGTAACATGAATAATGTACAGGAAACCGCTAAATACAATTTTCCCCTTCAATAGGTATTTACACCCACTCCTTTGGGTTCTGCAAGATTTCCACCAGCCTCGCCTCCCTGCTGCCCGGCTCCGGCTCGTGCATGTACTTCCAGCTCGCCGTCAGAGGCATGCTCATAAGGATACTCTCCACCCTCGCACCAGGGGTATTCAACCCGAACGACGTCCCCCGATCGTGCACAAGGTTGAACTCGACGTATTTCCCTCTCCTGATCTGCTGCCACTCCTTCTCCGCCTCGGTAAAAGGCATGTCCTTGCGCTTGAGCACAATAGGGACATATGTGGGAATAAAAGACTGGAGCGAGTCTTGGATGAAGGCGAAGGTGTTCTCCTTGTCAGAAACTGTCTCGTCGAGGTCGTCGAAGAAGATACCGCCAATCCCTCTCGCCTCGCCGCGGTGCTTGTTGTAGAAGTACTCGTCGCACCACTTCTTGAACTTGGGGTAGTAATCCTTGTTGTGCTTGTCGCAGACCTCCTTCAGGTCCCGATGGAACTGTATCGCATCCTCGTCGAACAAGTAGCTAGGCGTCAAATCGCTGCCACCGCCGAACCACCAAGCTCCTGATGTCCCGTCTGGCTTAGCCGTCTCAAAGTATCTGTAGTTGAGGTGAACTGTCGGCGCCATGGGGTTCTTGGGGTGTACGATCAAGCTCAGGCCAGCGGCGAAGAACTCGAGGCTCTCGGGGACCTCTCCGTCGGGGGCGATGTTCTTGTGGTTGGCGCTCATTTTCATGATGGCAGGCTTCGGAAGGGTGCCGTAGACGACGCTGACGCCAACGCCGGCCTTTTCAAAGACCTTGCCGTCTTGGAGGCAGCAGGTGATGCCGCCGCCGCCTTCCTTGCGCTGCCATTCGTCTTTTCGGAATTTGGTGCCGTCGACCTCTTCAAGGGCTTTTACGATTTGTTCTTGTTGCTCTTTGATGAACTTCTCCATGCGGAGGCGCATGGGGGAGGTTTCGGAGACGCCTTCGTTCTTTTTTTGTTGTTGATCACGCTCGGCGAGACTGAGGGAGTCCATGCTGAGGGGTTCTGTGACGGCCTGAGGCAAGATTGCTGTTAGAGAAGTGGTGATAAGTGTTGTAGCTGGAGTAAGCATACCATTGTGTAGCTTAATGACACGGAAGCAATGAGACCAAAAGCTGCCAACCCGGTGTATCTGGCCCACGGCGCAAATGTCGAACTAGAGGATGTCGAGCTGGGAAATGTTGAAATGCTTTTCCTGGAGGCCAACTGAGGACGAAACTTGCACTGCGACAAGAGACGAGCAGCTTGACGGCGGGAAGCCATATTGATCAGCTCTTATATATGGGCCGGACGGTGGCGGAGAGTGGTCAATTCGGTACAATCAGACGATCCTCGGCGCGAACATGAGGCCACTTTTCAGGACTCGGCAGGATAGTCAACGGCTTACGGGCAGTGCCGAGCGAGAGGTCCTCCACTATGGATCCGGAGACAAACACTGCAGGCCACCTTCAAGAAGCGATTCTGGCTCGGCTGATCTGGCTTTTGGAATCGAACGTTTTGTCGATTCCAGGGCTTCGGAATGGATTCCTAGGAACCGGGACCTTTGCCGGAGCCCCAAGTGGGATTTCGTGCTAGGTCGACAAGGGCCTGCCCATGTTCTTTGTACCGCAACATCGAGAACACGGCGCGGGGTCGTCCCTTGCAGGCACCCCTCCAGGCAGGAAAGCGGGGCACTCCTGATAAAGATAGCTTCCCGTCCTCAGGATAGAGGGCGACATGTTGCATACCTATCGATACGCCAAACTAGATCATAGAGCTAGTAGTGTAGCTGTAAGTTTTGATGATGATTCACGCCGATGCGATTTCCATGGTCTGGTGAGCGAAAAGAGTCTAGCCCTGTTCGGTGACCTGAAAGATGCTCCCAAAGATGAAGATATCCGTATCAAGACCGACTTTCCATTCCTTCAGGCTGCGTCATGAATCAACTGCAAAGCCACAAAGGCGCAAGTAGTGGTACCAGAGAGCAGCTGACAGTCTTCCGCCATGTGAGCGCTCCATCTGATTCACCTTTGATTGGCATGCGCTAAACTTCTCTGGGAGCTCAACTCTAGTTAGTCATCTGGGCACCCCGCCCTCTCCGTCCGCCAGCCCGCCAGCACCCGTGCAACGCAACCCCCCAGCTTAAACAAGGCGACCACCAATACGCAACTCTCCTTCCTCTTGCTCCAACTCAACTTAAACCTTTCTTCCCCCAACAACCATCACTTTCATCACGGAAATAAGGTGCCTCTTTCCGCTTCCCACTCGCTTCCATTTCCAACTATTTATTTAGATCGTGTCGTTGACTGACCGCTTTGTCTCTCATCCAGCAGACATCACAGACGACGCATCAACACAGACGGCATTTGCTAGCAATACAGAACCCAAAACCCACATCAGCAACAACCAACCCGCCAAAATGAGATCCAAATTTAAGGACGAGCATCCCTTCGAAAAGCGCAAGGCTGAGGCCGAGCGCATCCGTCAGAAGTATTCTGACCGCATTCCCGTAAGTTTATATCAACCCCTTTGGCGGTGAAGCTATCCTTGACACCGTCGGCCCTCGACACGTTGGCTGCCTAGATGGGAGACTGGTCGCACCACCATTCCGCCCACTTCCGCCCATCACACCAAAGCCATTTCTAATCATTTGTTTGCCTTTATTAGGTCATCTGCGAGAAGGTTGAGAAGAGCGACATCGCTACTATTGACAAGAAGAAGTACCTCGTACCTGCCGATCTCACCGTAGGCCAGTTCGTCTACGTTATTCGCAAGCGAATCAAGCTCTCCCCAGAGAAGGCCATCTTCATCTTCGTCGATGAGGTGCTTCCGCCAACCGCTGCTCTCATGAGCAGCATCTACGAGGAGCACAAGGATGAGGACGGGTATGTGCAACGCTCCTCCTTTGTCCATCGAGGTTCTAAGACTAACAAATTATGCAACAGATTCCTCTACATCACATACTCCGGCGAGAACACCTTCGGCGGCTTCGAGACCGCCTAAATCGCCCCGGCCGTCGATTCGAGTCTATACAGATAGACGGTCGACTTCCTTTCCTTTAGACTTTTTTAATGGGCGTTGCCGGTGTCGGACTTCGGGTATGATTGGCCCTTTCACTTTTTGCTAGTTGAGAGGGGGTCGTTGGGAGAGCTCTGGATTTTGTCTTATGCGTTGCATTTTCGCCTGTATGGTTCGTTGGGGTCTGAGACTATCACACACACATTGGGAACTGGAGGAACTATCATTAGGCCAGGGAGGCTTGGGGAATTTGGTGAAGAGCGGGAGAACCCCAACAGCAGCGATAATGGCCTCGGCCATGTAGCCTTGCTGAGTCTGCATTCGAGTCTTCTTTAGACAGCATATCTTTTGGGAATTTCTGCTTCCACCATCGACGCTTCCCCTCTGCCCGTTGCCCTGTATCTATGGTCTTGTTTCTCATTGCTTGAACGATGTGTTGGCCTCGAGCCTTATACTAAATAGCAAGGCTGGAGATAGCGTCGTCAGGTTGTAACCCCCAGGGTGGGTCTCAGACTCGCACAGTAGCTCAACCCAACAAACCTGATTTTGTAACGCAGCCATCTTTCTGTGTATGTGATTGTTTGTGAACCTTGTTTGGCAAAGTTTGTGTCTGTCGCCTGTCTGTTTCAAGTCGACTTTCCGTCTGGAAACTTCAAGCCTCGTGGTAGTAGCCTCGTAGTAGCCTCGAGGTTCCCAGGTCCCACATTGCACTTAGCAGTTAGTGGATCGAGGCCATCGTGGTATGGGTCCTGGGAGCTGGGTGATGATTGGATGGTGAGAGAGGTGCAAGTGGTGGCTTTGCTGGGCAGGTGGAAAGAGTCGACACTTTGAGTTTGGGGTGATGTAAAGGTTTGGGAAAGGGTGCGTATTGTTTCTTTCTGTGGTATCTGGCAAATCCATATTGGTGATGGCTTTTTTCTTGTCCGTTTTTGCCTTCACCTCGCCTTAACCTTTGTATTTCACATTACATTACTCTTGAATTTGCCGCTGGCCTGGTTGTTGCTCTTCTTGCTGCAAAGGCTTGAAGGGCAGTGATCAGACCAGGCGGCCTGGAGTTTGTGATAAGTGAAATTAGAACAGCGTTTTGAATCTACTTTCTTTCAGTTGTGGTTATGCGATACTGCCCTTCTCATCATCCGTCTACCAGCAATTATACAGGACCGGCAACACCAAGCACGACCAATCGCCCACGCTCGCAATGTCACTTGGCCAGCTTGTCGCGCCATCCAGAAGAGAAATATATCTGACGCATTTGCAAAACTTGAGACAGCTCCAACATGACTGTCGGCAGCGCAGCCGGCGGCTCGAACAGATGATTGCGTCAGCACAGCATTTCTTTGACTGGGAAAACACAACGACTCGAGAGCCGCAGACAGTGATTGACACCCGTTCATCACGGGTAAATCTTGATGATGGTCCAGACGAAGATGCCCACTCTGAATGGGGGCACAAAAGCGACTTCTCTGGCCCTTCGGAAGACGACGACGGCTTCTACATGGTGACTTACCCTGCCGATTCCCGCCTTATCTCCAACTTACCCAGAATCCCCTGCCTATTAGGGTGGGACTATTTCCTGAGGGGTACAAGGAAAACTGTGCGGTTTATCTGGAAGAGATATGCGGGTTCGGGCCAAAAAAATGTGAAGCGGGGGATAGATAGTAGTGGTGATGTGGCCTTATTACCTGGTTATGGGCATTGGTTTCATGGTATGTAGTTGCACTCAACTCTCTCTCCCCGCACATTCAGTTTCATCTTGTACTTTCACTTTACACTCTCACTACACGCTCTTGCCTCACACTCTCCCACTTCACACTCTCACTTCACACTCTCACTTTCAACAATTCATGATTCTAATACTTCTCTACCTTGACCCCCACATTAACACATATACTGTGATTCTTTTCTTTCACTTCCTCCCCACCTCGATCCCAGGTATCTTTCCCCCCCCCCCCCCCCCTTCCCACACCACCCCCCGCCATCACAAAATATATAACTAACTATCTCACATAGGTCCCTGTATTGAAACCTGGCTCTCCCACCACGACACCTGCCCCGTCTGCCGAAAGCAACTGAAATACAAACAGCCCCGACGACAACAACAATAACAACAGCAAGCAAAACAAGAAGAAAAAGGAAGATGAATGCCAGGACTGGATGGACCTCTGGCTGAGGAGCTACTGGGGAAGAAAAGTCCCAGTATCAGATTCAGCAGATAGCTGTAAGTACTTCCTAAACGGATCGGGCTTTTTGTCTCGCACTGCGAACCTCTGATGCTACCATGAGAGCGTTCGGCCACAGGTTTCTCTTCGCTGGTCACGATATGATGGACGTGCAAAGCCCGGAGCGTCGGCAGGCTGAAAGGCTATTAACAACCACACCAGGACCAGAACCAAGACTGCTTCGCGAATTCACATCACTCTACGGGCCGTGAGAATTCCTGCCACGGAAAAGGGTCCTTTTGGTACACTTACAACAGCTCGTCGAACTACGAGAGCCCATCGAGTCACAACAACAGGTCCCACCAACATCCGCTGGGCCAGACCGTCATGCCTCTACATCAGAACAGCCGGTCTCTGAGGCGCCTGAGAACAACACCTTGAGCTTAGGACCTCATACTGCACGACCTTCCATCCTCGGATTACCTCCAACCACGGATCACGCCACCCCAGCCCCAGCCCTGGCGGTGCCAGAGCCCTGGGCAGACTGGGACGGCTTGGGAAGCTCAGACTTGGACTTCTGGGCAAAATTGGTTTCACTCACAGAGGACGATGACGAAGTTGACACCGACTCCAACTACGACTTGGAGGACTTTGAAGACCCAAACGACTTTTACACCGACCCCGCCGACCCGGACATCCTCTCCCACTTCCCCACCCTTTCCCGTTCCTTGTTGCCCCGTTACATCCGGAAGCGCCTCTACCAGAACCGCGACCACTTCGACGCCAACCACACTGTCGAGCTGAACGACGACTGCGACACAACCATGAACTGCACCGTCTGTCAGGAGCAAATCGACGACGGCTACGACAACCCTTTTCTCAACAACAGCTGGAAACACGACCAAACAGACGACAAATAACTAGCCTCCTTCCCTGTTTGCGGTCACTGGTTCCACAAAGAATGCATCGTCCCCTGGCTGGAGAGGAGCAACTCCTGTCCGATGTCCAGGAGGAGGATAGGCAGCCTGGACGAGTGTTTTTGCTGGGAGGAGCATTTACTACTCAGGGCAAAAGAGATATTGCAGGCGAAAATGGGCTTTGAGAACCTAGCGAGGAGGTTTTTAGGGTTTGGCAGGTGGTGGGAGAGTGGTAGGAATGGGCGGCCCCAGTTAGATCACCATCCGTCATCATTCCCATCGTCGTCGATGGTCCCCCCAGCAAGCATTCCAGCAACAAGCGAGTCCAGCTACCACCCAGGCCCTAGATCACTCACCCTTTCTCCTCCTCCTTTACCACCTACATATTCCCCAGCCTCGCCACCTCTCTCGCCTCCTGCCACGACGACGACGCTTGCTCCCTCTCCTGCATCAGCTTGGTACTACTGCTCCCTGTCAGCAGTAACAATACGATTGCCTCCACAATCGTCCCCGGACCCGTCGCCACCACCAAGGCCTTGATCATCTCCTGTTACACCTGGCCTCTATCCTGCATCATCAGTCTTGTACTGGATGTCAGCAGCAACGATACGATTACTTGCACGACCATCCCCGAACCCACCACCACAACCTCGGCTGCGGGATGGCGAACCATCTCCCTACCGCCTCTAATCTTCGCCTTGACCAACAAGTGCCAGAGATACTCAGGGCGGGAATAACTGTTGAAAGTTAGTAAATCCAGTCTAAAATAAAGGGGGGGGGGGGATATTGGAAGCTGGAATCCTTTCTAGGAGAAGGATAAAGGGGCCATGCAGTCTAGCCGCTCCGGTCTGTACTTTCTCCAAAGAGGCAAGCTGTAGATTCGATACTAATATCATAAGACAAATTACTGTTGTTATTTTTGACACGAGAGAGAAAAACGAATTAAACTCGGTACCTAGCAAGAGCGAGAGAGGGTATTATTGGATCCTTTGGAAAAGTAATAAAAATATGCCTCCCAATCATACTTAAATCTGCCACTGTATTGAGAGGGCTACAGTTCTGTATCAAGCTACCTAGCTAGATCAAGTTAAAAGGCAATAATTGTACCTGGGAATTTAAACAAGTCTGGGGGTGCAATATCAGATCCTGACTAATTAGGTAGGCGTTTTTAATACAACACCGATGACGACAACCGAAGCATGTGGTCAAGGCCGATTTTGAAGGCCTGACAAGTACCTCTTGTTGAATGTGTTGACATGTCTAACTAGAGGTAGCATTAAGAGTTTCCAGCCCGAGGGAGGAAAGTGTTATCAATACCAGGTAGGTGAGCTATGGGAGCAATCAATCTTCTACGACAACTCGCAGTCCGAAGGTTGTAGTTGAAGAGTAGCTCGGCCCTTTGATGCCCTAAACGCAATGGACAAGGACGGACCCTGCTCGGTCTCGATCCCTCCGAGAGACGCTTGTACGACCAGTGCACACCGGCAGCATTCAAGGCTGAATGGACAGATCAACTACGATTCATGGATGGGGCTGGAGAGAGAGTCGAAGACAAGGCACAATCACCATGGCAACGAATGGAAAGACACGGAAGCTGCAAGAAAAGTCTTGTATTGAAGCTATCAAAAAAACATTGGCACTGCCAGAAAGATCGATACCTGAAAAACCAGAACAGAATGTTAGCAAACTAGTTTCTGACAAACAAGGCTCAAAATGATGAGTGTTTAATTCTGTAAAATCATACATCCAAGGAAGTATTGCTCCCTCATCTGTCCCGAAATAGGCTTCTAGGTGGGACTCAAGTGGAAACTGCGAATGTGGGAAAGTTTGAATCATGGTAGAATCGGGTGTGATGTGTCAAGTGCTGCAAGCAGACGAAGTGAACTGACCTTTTGCGGTGTTTGTGGTGCGAAGTCGCTGTGTTGTTAGTTACAAAGTCGAAGAGAAAAGTCTCGAGGCGGATATATATGCTCTGAAGAATCCGGCTGAATGGTCAGTGCTCAAGCTCGAAAGTGAAAAAACTCTTCAAAAATCGACGTGCTTCAAGCTGTGTCAGACAAAATTACTGGCAAGCAACAAGCCAACCCCCGCAGGAGAAGGCCCGAAACAGACTAGTTTTCTTCATGGTCGATTCAGTTGGGAAAAGAAGACATTTCAGAAGTTGTCATCATTCGACGGCGAGAAGCAGCAGTCGATAGGGGAAGTGAGAGAGGGAAGAAAGAAGGCAAGAGTGGCTTACCTGATAGTCTCGAGCTGCTTTTGTGCCTCCGGCAGCAGCTCCAGCCGTGTTCCAAATAACCCAACCTTTCCAGCAGCCCTGACTTGACTCGTTGGCGCTCATGAAAAACACTGCGAGAAACGCGCGGCAAGAAGCAGAATCAACTCTGAATTGCGTTGCAAATGCAGTCGTCGAATTGAAGGTCGCTCTCGCGGCCTGCCAGAGGAGCAGAGCCAGGACTGGAATGGTTGGGAAGTTTGGTTGATAGAAGAAGAGAATTAAGAGTCGAGGCTGCTGCAGACGTTGAAGAAATACCCAGTGGTCAGATAGCGATAAGGAAATTTTGGGGTGGAGCAGTGGGGCACGTTAATTGTGGGGCCGCATTTGCTTCCGTATGCCGAGTCACGTGGTGCTTGCTTCAGATCACGCCCAAAAATAGGTGCATGCTGGAATCGCGGAGCGGCGCAATCTGTTTATGTATTGTTATAGACGAATCTCATTTATCTGTCTTCAGTGTTTGACGACAGTAGCCAGAAAGAGAGGGCGATACTCTTGAGGGGGTACCTGAGACACGGTGATTTTTCATTCCAGCATTTTTGGTCGTGCGTGAGCCATGGCCTTCGACCAGATGAGGTTGCGCTTCTCGCAGGTTACATCCGAGTTGCGCCTAAACAGCATCTCGGCACGGATCAACCTTGGTCCTTTGACTGCTATACTAATATCAGCCCCGGTACATGCACATCTTGCTCTCCGGCGGCCAATCAGAGTTTGCGATTTCGCTGTATCGGGAACAGGCTCCCGCTCTAAAAGGCTGGCCGGATCCCCCAGCTGGGCTCAGCATTCGAACGCTCTGGCTCTGCTGGTCCTGATCGGTGCCCAGGATCTCTCTCCCTCTGCTCTGCGACCACCCAACGCCTCACCGTCTGCACCTCTGCAACACTTCGGCTCCCCTGAGCGTCCCAGTTCCCACTCTTTTTCAGGTGTCGCTGTCGCTGCCTCCCGTCTGCTATGTTTCTGTTGTGAACAAATCACTCATTTTTTGCCTCTTTCTTGCCTCGACTAGTTCCTCTGATTAATTATTGTCATCACTGTTATCCATTTACCTCCCTAGAAGAATTACAGGTGGCACAGGGCTTGCAGCAGGCAAGACAGGGTTTTGCGACGGACGGCGGAGAGATTTGACGTGCTGCCGGTAATCAATTTTCAATCGGGCAACTCTGCTCGACAAGAACTCCCACCACTCCCAACCCCCCCGTCCTGCAACCAAACTCCACAATTCACCACCTCCGTCCACGACACGTCGCCGCCGCCGCAAGAAGTCGACGTCGCCCGTTGAACGCCCAAACGCTTGCCCAACGTGTGTCGCCGTCTTTCATTGTCCGCGGCCACGACCACCCGGCATCACCACCTGGCCTGGCTCACCAAGTATTTGCTGCCGCTGATCCTTCTGTCGTTGCTTTTTTGGGGGCGTCGCACCATTCGCGACAGGTTCCGCCCATCACACTCCCGCACTCCCTGCGATACCGTCACCTTATTACTATCCTGCCTGTCGCAATCGCCTGCACACCATCCCCGATCCCGATAACGACGGGCCTCGACGCCCAACCGACCGCACCGTCGAGTCGGCACGCGCACGCGCCGCCTCACCCGCACCACCACTGTCCGCGTTAGGTTAGGTGACAGCCCGCCGCTGGACCCATTCTTTACCTCGCATGCGATAACGCGGAGGGACCCAACGTCGATATCCACGCCGTGGGTAATCGGCTGCTCCGGAGATGATGGCCTTTCAGGCGCACCCTGGTGGGATGCAGCAACATCCAGGTGCTCCTCCCGGCCATCCCATGGCCCCCGGCATGGCACACAACCCTAGTCAGCCGGGCGCGACGCCAGGAGGAATGCCACACAACATGATGGGACACATGGGCGTGTCGGGCCCGGGTCCCCAGATGAGCGCTGCCGCTCTCATGGGCGGCGGCATGCCACCCGGCGCTGGCCATCCCAATGCCCATGGCATGCCACATTTGAACCCGGCGCAGGCGCAATTATACCAGCAGCAGCAAATAGCTGCCGGCATGTGTATGTATCACCTTCCCAGAAGACAGGACGACGCGGCGTCGTGAGATGCATACTAACTGGCTCGTGTAGATGCCCACAGCCCAGCTATCCAGCAACAGCTGCAGCAGCAGAGGCTGGCCGAGCTCCAGATGCAACAACGACAACGAGCAGCCATGATGCAGCAAGCAGGTCAATACAACAACATGAATGTACAGATGGGCATACCGTTGGGACAGATGAATCAGATGAATCCTGCTCATATCGCAGCAATGAGGGGAAGGATGCCGGTAGCTCTCCCCGCACACATTCAACAAGCACAGCTAGCTCAACACCAACAGGCACAATCCATGAACGTAAGGATACACTCCTGACTACACGATACAAGGCCCAAACCGGAGACAGTGTGTAGGTACTCTGGCAGAAGTAGATGCTAACGCAACCGCAGCAGCACGTCAACATGGCCCAGCAAATCGCCCTCCAGCAGCAACAGCAGCAACAGCTTAACCAGATGCAGAACAACCCGAACCATGGGCAGATGAACCCTCAGCAGATCAACATCCAACAAGCGCAGATCGCCGCCATGCAGCAAGCCCAACAGGCCCAGCAGCAGCAGCAGCAGCAGGCCCAGCAGCAAGCACAACAGCAAGCCCAGCAACAAGCAGCTCAGCAACAAGCCCAGCAAGGTCAGCAACAACCTCAGTCTCAGCAGCAACCACCACAGCAGCAACCACCACAACAACAAGGTCAGCCACAACGGCAAGCTACCCCATCGCAAGGCGGCGGACCTGGAGCCAACGGACAGGCACCGACTCCGGGGCCTACCCAAGGTCCTACGCCCCAACCAAATCCTCAGCAACAACCTCAAGCCCCGCCCCAAACACCCCAGACCACACAAGGTCAACAAATTCAGCTAGTAGCTCAAGCTCAGCAGGCTGCCCAAGCCCAGGCTCAAGCTCAAGCCCAAGTTCAGGCGCAAGCTCAAGCTCAGGCGCAAGCTGTCCATGCCGCCCAGGCTCAACAGGCCGCAGGCCTGGCGCTGATGCAGCAGCAGCAGCAGCAACAACAAAAGCGCAACGGGATGGAACTGAAAGGACAGTGTCTGCTAAAGTTGATGCAGTTCAGCGAGCATCTGAGTGGCTTCCCAGTACGTCATTTTCCCACGCAGTGGAGTGTGGTTATTGTCTTTGTCAGCTAACACTTGCTTTCCAGGGGCCAAAGGGTCAGGATGACTTGAGTTACTGGGATGACTTTGTCAAGATGTTTTTCTCGCAGAAAGGTGTTTTCAAGCACACGCTGTTGGAGAGGACTCCCGAAGGCCAAGTGGAAAAGCAGTATGAGATTCTGTATCCCGCTCTTCCCCGTTACTTTCACACTCACTTTGATAGCGGGGTAAAAACGATGCAGTTGATCATGGAAAAGGGAACAACAGATCGCGCGTTACCAAACGACTGCCACTTCATCGAGAACACCAGGGCTAGCCTTGTATACTGGTTCGAGAATAACTCCCACGTAAGCTTTATCAACTGCTGCCTGATAAGCAAAAGCACTAACATGTCTTGCGTAGTTGGTTGCTAATGGCACTCTACGGGCCCAATTTGACAATGAGCAAAAGTTCGAGCTGTTCGAGTTCATCACGACAAACCATGAGGAGTACATGCCTCGCAGCATGGTTATCCAGGCCGCTAGGCCAGCCCACAACTGGGTCAAGGAGTGGCACAGTCTGAACTCAGCAGACAACAAACAATCTCCAGAAATGAACAAGAAAGGCAAGACGAAGCCAGTCAAGGCTCCGGCGGGCCCTCCACCAGATCTTGAGCTGCCGCACTCCTATGTCTCACAGACAAGAGGAGTGACTGAGCCCGTGTATCAGTTTCTTGAGGTATGTTGAGCTTTCGTGATTGTGAAATTGTTCAATGCTGACATATTTGTTCTCAAAGATGTCGGAGATCATGGGTCAAATGACTCCGTTGTTCGATTTTTTCCATGCTCATCCTGGAATTGCACCATATACCGCCATGGAGCAGTATGTCAACCGGATCAGCTCTGGTGGTCAGCAAGGAATGAACGGACAGCCTATGCCCCAAGGCGGGCCAAGGACTCCCAGCTTCGGCCAGTTCCCGATGGGCGCGAGCCCCGCCATGGCCAACATTGGACTACCGGGGTCTCCACATGTCGTTGGCAGTCCAGCACCTGGGCAGCTTGCGGCACCCGTGATGCAGCACCAGATGAGTCAGCCAGGAACCAGCTCGAGCGGCCCCAGTGCCAACACGTCACCAGCTCAAGGCAATAAGAGGAGAAGGTCGACCGTCAAGGAAGAAGATACACCTCAGTCTGCCCCAACGCCGGGCGCCATGGGCACACCTCAGATGAATGGGGTTGGAATCCCAGGAAAAGGGAAACAACCCCCAACACCGAGGATGCAAAAACGGATGAAGGGCAATCCAGCTTGAGGTTGTCTTTCTTTTTTTTCTCGTGGCTTGTTGGAAACAGCTTAATGTGGTTTCTCGGGGAGGAAGGGGGTGTTAAAACTTGTCTAATTTGTTGTTTTGTCCGTTCTTCCCTGGGCGGCGGCGCAACATGGATGGGCATGTGTATGGAATGTGTATGGATGGGCTATGGCTCTGGCTTGGCGGTGGTGTCTAGGCGTCTTGTTGCTTTTCTGCTCTTTTTGATATCTGGTTGTGTTTTTTTTTTTTTTTTTTTGGAATTTTGTCGGAGCACTTCTTTTTTGATGGTACTAACGGGGCGTTTCCCTTGCTCCGGGAACACTCTGGAAGAAGTCAAGCGGACTGAACTGATATCAAATGATTATTTCTATAAGCTTACCTACTCCTTGTTTTTATATTCCCCGTCATCTAGGTAGCTTGGTTAACTGAGAAAGGGGGGGCTGTCTTTTTAATTTCTTTGCTTGTTGGTTGCTATGGAACGTCAAAGGGTGAAGGAAAGATAGGAGAAGGGGAGGGGGGGGGGGGTTGATTAGATACACTGGATGGTTGTTGTTATTGTGATGCATGTGCCTTTGCTTAAAAGACTCGAGAGTTTTGGTTGTCATTGTTCAAGTTGTTAATGCTGTTGGTTGTTTTAACAGTGGGTGATATTTTGATGTTGATGTTATCATGCTTTTGGTGAATTTATTAACATTTGTATACCAGCTCTCATCATGTCATTACACTACATCCTTGCCTACCTCGGGAGAAGAAAGATAGACTTATGCTGCTTTTTGTACAACCTTTTTGCTTAAAACCACCACACCCCTTATACAACTTTTGGTTCAGAGAAGTCGGTTATTTTTCACAGCAAGAAACAATGGCTTTTCTTACCCTGCTTTACCGATAAAAAGAGAAATGGAGAAGAAAAAAAGATTGAGAGAGAGAGTATATACCCCATATATTTCCACAACTAGCACAGCTTCTTTTTTGTCTTGCCAATTCTATCACCTTTATATTATAGCAAAAAACTAAGTATTAAAGATAGTCAATAGGCCTCTAAAAGATAGTGGATAGGGCCCTCAGGGGTTAAAAACCTATTTGTTATCTTTTAAACACCTTTTCAATTTTATCTTTTAAGGTCTTTCTGTTTTTGTGATTAGCAAGTTCTCTATTTTCTTTCTTAACCCATAACGTGTGATTCATCTACGCAACCCACTCCCCCTCCGGCCAGCTCACAACCCATCCCGTAACCGTCTTTAGGATATCCTCGTCCCCCGGGTCCTCCTCGAACAGTTTTTTATCCATCTTCTTCTCCAGGATCTGCTCCACGTTGAATCCCTGATCCCTTGCCAGTTCAAAAAACTTAAGGTCCTTCTCCCGTAACCACGGCCGGTACGAGCAAAAGACTACGTATGCTTTTGCTTCTTTGGTGCGTTTGAGAGTCTCGCGAATGGTCTTGATCATGTTTCCGTGTTCGGAGTGTCTGAACAACAAGTCGGCCAAGATAAGGACGTCAAAACCAGGGGTAGGGGTTGGAGAAGGAGGAGGGAGATGGCGGAGGAGGGTGGAGGGGTCGGCGCCCCAGACGAAGCCGTCGGCTATGATGTTAGGGGGAATATTAGACTGGAGATGGGGGAGGAGGTGACACCCGTCAATGTTCTTTTGAATGGTGGCGATGAGGTCCGGGTCGGGGAAGTCGGTGCAGACCACCAGGGAGGCGTTGAGGATAGAGGCTACCTGGGTGGAGGGTTAGAGTCATCGGGGTGTGAATGAGGTGAGCAAGGGAGCAATTTTTATTTTTATTTTTTGAAAAAGAAATAATAAAAATTGTGCTGTTACTGACAAGGGAAGGGAGACCAGCCCCGGCACCTAATTCGCAGACTGTGCGCCCTTTGACGGTGGAATCGGGGTCCGATTCGAAGAGCTGGGAGATTACTCTTGAGCCATTCCTAGACGTTGGGTGTTAGACTATTTTATCTTGGGGCGAGACATGTATGGGGGAATATTGACCATAAGTGGTGAGCCTCCAGGGGCGAGTGCCCGACGAGATGGAGGGTGATCACATCTCCAGAAGCGGTGGTATAAGTTTCTGTTGTTGGTGGAGGAGATGGGGGGTAATAATCTGTGGGTTCGGCGAAAAGGCCGAGTTCACCACCACCTTCTTCGTTCCCAGAGTCGTGGTTTGACATTGTGGTTTAATTGATGTGGTGGTGGGGAAAAAAAGTGGTGATATTATTTTTTGGTGTTGAGGGGTAGGTTTTTTTTTCTGGATGGAGGGGCAATTGTTCTCGTCTCACAAAAACGCTGTGCAATGTGTGAGTGAGGCAAGTATCCATGTGAGTGAGCAGCTCAAGAACAAGATGAAAGCCGCAGCTGAGGTGGAACTTATTCACCAAAGTACAAAACCAGGTTGCAAATCCAAATCGATCAAAAAACCTCAGTTTGAGCATGAAAATTATGGATTTCTTGTGGGCCCCTAAACCCAGCAAAAACTGCTGGTTTGGAGATGGAGCATATCATGTGACCCCCTCTTCTTATCACCACCTTTGAAGTCACAAATTCCCCCATAATTACGGTATGCAGTTGTCCAAGTGAATGAACAGATTAGTGTATGCTGATATTAATAGTTTCGTCTCCCAAAAGAGGACCAGTGTCAGTCGCACTCCTCGTGTGATCCAGCGCACGGCATACTGTGCTTGTATCCCCATCAAACCTACCCGTCCTAACGCCAAACACCATAAACGCAAATTGGTATCATAAATCATCTCTTATCCAAGTATAGTTTTCACTTGTACTGTTTTTCTAACCCCCTATACTCGTTCTTCTGTTTCCTGGCTCGTAGGGGGGTAGCATAGGCGCCGATGGCCTCATCCCGTCTGACACTAGGGCATGGTCCACATCAGATGTGGTTGTCATCTGATCCTCCTCGAGCAAGCTGGGCATTCGGTGGTGAGCGTGTGGGTGGGGGTAGTGGTGTTGATGAGGTGGATTAGGTGGATAGTTTCTTAATGGTGGTTGCCGGTGTTGGTGCCCGATACCGTCTGATACCAAAGCTGCTTCGGCACTATCGCTGTCTTCGTCGAGCGAGATTCGATTGAAACCGTCTGGTCCTGGATGTCGAGGTGGTGAAGACATCGGCTCACTCGCTCCTACGGGTCGCCGTGGGATCGCACTTGTGTGGGCCCGGGTTGGAAGTGCCGAGTAGGTAGGACGGGATGTTGAGGCTGTTGTGGTGCTTCGAAGAGAGGCAGTGCGTGAAATGATGCCCTCGCTCGGTGGTGCTGGCGGCAGGTTGACTCTTGCTGTGCTAGAGATGGGTGATGGCTGCTCGAGATCCTTGATCGCTTTGAGATTCACTTCTTCATCCTCCCCCGAGCTTCCAATCTTGATATATTTTAGTTCAAAGATGCGTATGATGTTGAGTACGACGGTCGCAATGTATAAAAACACCAAGGCGTTGGCAAACCCAAAGTATGCCCGTTCCAAACCGCAGAACTTGTCCAGCTGGCCGGGTAAGCCGCCACTCTCGTTACTGAAACGAATAGTCGAGAAGCCATATGAGTGTGGAGGCGGTTTAGCATCAGCGGGCTGATAGTCTGTCCTCGTGAGGCCGACACAATTCACTGGCAGACCAGACCTAGCAAGCAATGATATAATACCAAGTACCATGGCGCAGAAGGTCAAGTCGAACACCACAAAAGCAACAAGCCCCGGCTTCGTTATGGAGCGCCAACCGCAATGCTGGACCAGAATAGCGACAGTGGTGTAGACAGTAATGATGACGATCTGACATGATGTCAACCTTTGCTGTGTGGGGACAAGAGGGGGCAGGAAGAAACATACCAACAGCTCAAGGACAACCATGTGCTGTGTCATACCGAGCTTCTTGACATGGATCCATATTGTTGTAAAGCCATGTAAAGCGGTCGAGGCTAGAGCGGCAACAAGCTGCAATGCTCGGGCAGTGGTCAACCATCTTGACGGTGACTCCCAGCCCATGATTGCTTCACCAAGTTTTGGTGGTGATGAAAGCAGAATGAACCTAACAATTGAGGGGTTGCAAAAGAACAATGCAATGCGAAAGGATTCAAACAAAAAGAGAAACAAGAAACAAAAAGACTGTCATCCCATGTGAATGTCCAGAGCTGAGAAACAAGAGAGGGGCTGTGTACCCTGGCATCTGCCCTTTTCGGGAGGACGGCTATCAGAGAGGTTGGCGATGGGTTGGCAGGTGGGTTGTAGCCATTCAGCGGCCATCAAGAGAACCACGTCTGCGGCACTACGGCACCAGCTTTTTTGTGAGCTTTCCTTGTTCCATGCATTATTGTGCGGTGGAACACCAGCTTCTCCATGTTGTTGTCGTGACTGGACATGCTGCGGCACCCGTGTATGTCGACCTCCCGTTCGGGAGAGAAGGTGTGTTTCAGGTCATGGTAGTTCGCGATGATTATTTCCGTCGCAAGGCGCTCTGAGAGAGATATGGGCCATCTTATTCTTCGTACTGTAAATAAGAAAAGCCTCCCCACTTTGACGACGCGTCATCCCAACACAGCCACACAGCCTCCAATTGATGCCAAGCCCCTCGGTGATTGGCCATCCCCTTTTGCTCCATCCCTCTGAGCTTGCTATCCGTCCACTGCAATCAACTGCCAACGACTTGCTCAGTGGTAACTTCACATCACGCCCCCTGGAGAGCCGCATTCCAGCTGTTGCTGCCTAGATTCGAACACTTAACGACACTTGACTTTTGCAACTGTCCACGCGGCACCTTCAGGCGTTGATAATGGTCGCTATCCTCTATTTTCGCCTCTATTGCAAAAAAGAAGAAGACCAAGAAACTACTTTTCAGGCCACCAACGAAATGAGTGACACTCTTCAGAGCAACGATGAGAAACGTGGTACACCATGCTGCAAGTCACGCCGCAACTGGCCATTTCTATGGCTGACCGCTATCCGTACCTGTCAACTGGCCTACTTTGCGTATTTGCACGCTGTGGTCTTTTTGTTTGAACAGACGGGTTACTATTCGGGCATGTGGGCGTGGTACGCTGCCCCTGGGGATGAAGAGCGATCAAAGGCTGGCATGCGCTGGGCGCGGGCATTGGTAAGTGTTTGTTCCTGTACCCTTGATGGTCTGTTGGTACACTAGGGAACTAACACACCTCATCAGTCCCTCTTGAACCTGGTGTACATCCTGGTTACCTTTGTCTTTTCCTTGATGTTCCGCAACATCGACTCCAAGAAATGGCGTCTATTTGGGATTCACACCTTCTTTGGCGATCTGGCCATGGCATGGTCCATGCTTCATGTTCTCAGAGTCTTGCACCCATCTTATACCAACTATTGTTATGATGTCCCTCGCAAGTTTGGTAGGTCTTCCAGTCATATCAGCTTGCCATACTCTTTTTGTTACTAACGCCACCTCAGACTACGAGAGGCAGGGTGTTCTTGCCTATATCGGCAAAGGCCAGTTCAATGAGGAACGCTACATGGCCTGTGCCCTTCTAGACTCTGTCTTCACTCTCGGTGCCATTCCTGCGCTCTCACACATCGCCTCCATCTTCGTCACCACCTGGCACATCCGTCGTGCCAAGCGCATCGCCCAGCAACAACAGCAAGTCGAGGTTTACCCTAAGGTGGGCGACATCGAGCAGGGCATGATCGTCCCAACTGGTCAAACCAGCGCTGCCGAACCATCTCGCCCCCAGTCTCCTGCCTCTTCCAGGGGGCCATCACCGCCGCCGTCTTATCGCTCTCGGTCTGGATCTGGAGCCACTGAGGCCGGTAGACCTCCAAGCTACAGGTCGGCGCCGTCTTTCCGAGCTCGGTCATCAATGGAGACTATGTCATCGATCGATCCGGATGCCTACCTGGTATCTGATGGGTGGAGGGCGCCAGAACATCCGCCGGTGTACTCAAGCACGCCACCAAGTTTGAGGGATGGACAAGCTTGATGGTTTTTGAGCGTGGATTTCTTTCTTTCTTTTGTTCAGCGGAAGCATGGGGCTTATATAGCGATGGTTTAGGCGTTATGGGGAGTATTCTGGACAAACACTTTTCTTCTGCCATGAACAGGCACAATCACAGCTTTTTCTATGTATCATAATATTAACATTACCCAGGTTTGTATACTGGGTTTTAATCGACACATTATCACCAAGTCTGTTCTCTTAACCCTATTCCAGTATGCCCTGTATTCTCGTTGAGCGCTATGATTCTACCCAAACGTTAACAACCTAATGAATACTCTTTTCTCATCCCCAATCCATCCCGCTAAGGCCCACCAAACCGTTCCCTCACCAAACCCCTCAATCCCTCCATCACCCTCTCCTCCCGTTCTTTATATTCCCTTACCCTCTCCTCCCTCTCTTGTCTGCGCAACATCTCCTCCTCGTCCCGTTTACTCTGCCGTTGGTTCTGCCTCTGCTCCCTCAACCTCTTCATCCGCCTCAGCTCCTCGAGCGCGTCATCCCCCCCGCCCATGAGATCCTTGTCGCCTACCTCCTCCACTCCCTCCTCTTTTGCCTGGGCGAACCCTTTCAATTTTTCATTAACTTCCTTCTTTTTCTCCAGCTTGCGTTCCCTTGACCCGGCGTCGGCTTTTGGTACCAACTCATCAAGCAACTCCCTATGTGATTTCCGAAAAGTCTTGCGTTCGTAGCGGTGGTCTTCTAGGGCATTATCCCTTTCCATTTCGAGGATCTCGTCCCGGTGAAGGAGATCGTCACGGGTTGGGATCTTGGGACCGTGTCGATGACTGCAGGTTGTACCCTGCCTTACTTGAGAGGGCAATACTGGGCCGTATTCATCGTCGTCCTCTTCCTTCTGGTTGGTGGCAGGGGACACAGGCTCGAAATCGGAAGAGTGTACACTCGGCGGTAACGACTCCAATGCTGGGGATACTACTGGCGGTGGTGGTGGCGGTGATGGTAAAGAAGGGTGGTTATACCACTCGTCCCCCACCAGCTCCCCTCTGTTCCACTTCCCCATGAAGCTCTTCCATCTCCCTTTTAGCTCTGTCTCGGAGAGGGAGGGAAGGTCAATGTTTTTGACACGGTGGAGGTAGGATTGGAAGAGGGGGAGGTGGGAGTTCAGGGAGGATTTGGATAAAGGTAGGCGGTTGAAGGGGAGGGGGATGGATGGGGGTGTATCTTGGTGTTCGTGGGAGGAACGGTGGCGGGAGTGAGAGCGACGGTGGTGGTGGTGGTGGTGACGGCGGGAGCGGTCGCGACTGCTATGATGTTTGTCTTTATGATGGTGTCTGTCTATTTCCCACTCCCGCTCACGTCTCCTTTCCTTATCCCTATTATTATCGTCTCCTCGCCGTGGTGGTGGCGAGCGGGATCTTGATCTTGATCGTGTTCTTGAGTCGCGCATCTTGTCCTTGTTAATTTTGTTGTTTTTCTAGCCTTGTCGCTTGAGAGGAGCTCAAAACCAGATAATATATAAGCGAAGCAGAATTCTAGAATTTCAATCCCTTCTCTGTTGTTTTTATTGTCTAGTCGAGTTCAATGTCGTCGCTTTTCATATACTGCCTCTCACAGCTCTCTCTCTCATCACTCACCGCAAGAAATTGTTAGTGCTCACTCCCACAGGCACCCAACCAGCACACACTCCAGGTGCTGTTAAGTGCCACCTTGGGTTGTACAACGCCAAGGCTTTATGCACAACTTCCGTTGTTCTCTTGCGCATTTGCACAAACCACCACCATTCTCATCGCCGATGGCGTACTATATATAACAGAGATCTTGCGGAGCACATACATACAACTCAAGAAAAAAGTCTATCTCTGTGCCACATCCATACTCTTCTCATCCACGGTTACACGTTGAAAAGGCTTTCTCATATCAGCTATCTTCACTAGCTAACCCCCCTACTAAAAAAAAGTTATCAAGGTGGGTTAGGTTTAGGCGCTTTGTGTGTTAAGAACTACGAGAACTGAATTGTGACCACCTCGGGAAGCCATCAAGCTCAAATATTCTCTCGAGTGCTATCGATCAATACCTCGACGCTACTGATAGCGCGCATGGGTAATGCCTATTATGATGCCTATTCACATTGAAGCAATGGTGAGATGTTAGATAGCAACGACTTGCTCCATCATTGTTGCACCTTGTGGATATTGATGAAGCTCTGTAACCCCCCCTTCCTTCACGGAAGATTGCTGCCTACCATAGCTCTCTATACACAGACACCATACCCCTCATCCGCTACCTGTCTGTTGGGTATCGCCTCCTTCCCAACCGTTGTGACAACAACAACAACAACAACAAAAACAACAAAAACAACCCATCCTCGCCGTTCCTCCCTTGCTGAAAATAAATCTCAAAATCAAATGTTTGCTTCCCCGCACGCCAGAATTGATCCCTTTCTGTATATAACCTAGGTACCTCTTCCCCTTTTCCCATCCTTCTCTGAAAATATATCAACAACCCATGGGTATCTTGAATTGAGTGATGATGAATATTCATCAGTTGAAAATGCAAAAGCTGGAACAAAAAACCAACCCAAAAATAATAAAAAAGCCGCCTCCCAAAACAAAGACCAATAATCTGCAGCTCAGTGCTCTTGAGAGAAAGCACCATTCTCCTGAGGGAAGGGAGTATTGTGCACCAAACAGCCCACACATTCGCAAGAGTTGTCACACGGGCACATATCCAGCGTCCCCACGCACAAAGCCGAGATAGGTAGATTGACAAAGTAGTAATCCAATGCCGTTAACTCCTCCTCGTTCGATAGGGCTGGCGATCCTTCATTCGGTGGCGTGTCGGACTCGTTGTTCGCGTTTGATTTCGGTGCCGGCACCTGTGTCTGCGTCTGTGATGGTGGCAGATCCGGCCCGCTGGAAACTTCCAATGGACTAGCCAGATTAAGCGGGTTCGTGCTGGGGCTACCATTCGCGCTGGCATTCGCGCTGGCATTCGCACTCCCGTTGTTGTCGGTACTGCTGTTGGGGCTGTAGGCGTTCTGCACATACTGAAGCATCTGCGAGTTGAATGGATGAGCCAAGCAGCCGACGCATTGGCAGCCCTCGCCACAGCCACACTCATGAGTGTTTCCGCCCATGACCCCATTGTTGCCGTTGGGGACTGTGGGTGACACGGACGTCTCCTGTTGTTGCCGTTGCATGGGCGGCCGTGAGACAACCTGTTGCCAGATGGTTGGGTTGATGGGCATTTGCCATGAGCCGTACTCGGCAGGATAGGTAAACACAGTCTGACCGGGAAACTGGAATGGTTGATGGTGGTGCATGCTTTCCATCTTGATATCGACAGGGGTCTGGTACTGGGGCATAAATCCCTGACCAAAGCCAGGCCGAGGGGGTGCCTGCATAGGGCTGGGGCTCATCTGTGGCATTTGGGCCGGTTGCGAGGATTTGCTGCTGCAGCAGCTACCACCTCCACCTAACCGGGCCTTCTGTGACTGAGGAGGTGGCATGGTATTCGGCATCTGCTGCTGAGGAGGGGTAGGGAGAGGAGCCGGCACTGGAGGAGGAGCCGCCTGAACAGGAGCCGCCTTCTTACCACCACCGCAGCAGCTTCCACCCCCCGAGGCTCCGTTCGGCTTGGACATGGGCGATGGTTCAAGATTGGGATTATGAGGCGGCGGAGGTGGCCCATTGAAAGCCGGCATTACCTGGGGGTGAGGGCCGTCGACAAAGGCAGGAATAGAGACTTGTGAGACAAAAGTCCCGTTCAACATCGGAACAAATCCACCGTTCTCCGTTTTGATATGTTGCGGAATTTGAATATGTGGGGGGTAGTGAGGTGGTGGCATATGTGGCGGCATGTTTGGAGGCATATTGTATCCCATCGGACCACCGAAATCCGTCGGCGGTGCAGGCGCAAATGAGTCCCGAGGTCCCATGGGCATCATGCCCATCGGATGTCCAAACGTCGCCTCTCTTGGGCTTACCATGGCCACACCATGCACCCCATTTGTGATTCCAATTATGCCATTTCCATTGGGCGAGGTAATCAGATTGATAGAGTTGGGGTCCATCCTCTCCAAGTTCGCAAGCGCAAACGACTGCCTCCGGCTGGCTACCCTCGAACCTGGGCCCGACTTGGTGACTCGATTCGAGGAGTTGCGTGATGCGGGTGAGATGGGTGTATCAACCGGTGAAGGGTCGAATTCGGAGCTAGTAGCACTGTCGGTAGTCCCGGCTGGACAATGACACTTTTGCTTCTTCGGAATGGCAACTCTCACACCGCCGCATACACATGGCTTTCCGGGTGGACAGGGACAGGTGCTCAGGGGGCGACCAGGCTTCCTCACCGGTACCATCACCCGTTCGTTGTAGTGGTTGCATTTCGTGGAGCGATGGCCGCGAATGCATGGCCCGCTATGTCAAGACATGAGCGTCAGCAAGGAAACATGTTCGAACCCCAACAGATGTGTCACACAACACTAGCTTTCAACCATGCATGATGGGCAAGACACCAGAGCATAGGTAAGTGGGACAAAAAAAAAGGAAGCAAATACATACCATGCCATCTTTTGCCCATTTATAATTGGCATCTTGTGTGTTTGAGAGAAAACAGCTTGTTCCGTTTCTTGCTCAGGAATGTTTCTTGAGGCGTACAAGGTTTCGGACGAAGCCTGTGTCCCAACCGTTGCTGGAGACAATGTTGTAAGTGGAATAAAGAAGAGCGAACTTGCAGTTCATACCGCCACAGGCAGTGACAAGGCTGGCAAATTTGCGTTGAATAGAGAGGCTATCACCAGTATTTTGGCCGAAGCAACCGAGAGCTTCTGTGTGGTCGGATAGAAAATAGCTTGTCGGGTGCTGCCGAGGTCTGGATGAGGCAAAGCAGTTGGCCAGAGCTGAGCAGAATTTCCTGTTTATACCGCGCGTTGAATTGCCAGACACAGATGAAGAGTTCGAAGGATTGACACCTATGCTTGAGGCTCTCAACGTTCTAGAAGCTCCACGAGCTGAAACCGACAGACTCTCGAGGCCAACAAGCGGCGGACCACGATGAAGACCGTCAGTGAGAATGTCGAGACGGAAACCAAGACGAACCTTGAAGCCGTTGACGGGTGAGGCTGACAAGAGTCAAGACTTTCGATGGATCCTGTGATAGCGACTCAGCGGACCTGGGGGAGAGAAAAGGCGCCTCAGATTTTTGCAAGTCCGAGCGGGTTTAATCTGTCCCGTCAGCAGCTCCAACAGGAAGAGGCCCCCCAACTGGCACGCGATGTCAGCGGCGCTGGCCCGCAGCTTAGGCACAAGCACGGGGCTTTTCGCTGCTTGGGTTTTGGCGGTGGAAGGTGGACGAGGTACCAGAGTTGGCTCGGGCAGTTAGAGTTGAGCCGAAGGGGACGGAACGGTGGTCGGTCGTAGCAGCGCCGACAAGGAGAAGAAAGATAAATAATAATAAAAAGAAGACAGGCCCAAACCCCAGGGTTACGCCATTCTAGGCCGGCGCCGGTGGTTCTGCTGGAGCTTGGGACCGTTGGGTCTCTGTTCGAAGGTGAGAGGATGCCGGTGAACTACAGCTTTGCTCGGAGCTGCTGCTGACCTGGGACGAGGGCCGGACCGGAACTCAGCGAAGTAGAGCGGAGAGGCTGCTGCTGCCAATGCCGGGGGGCTTGGATAACAATGGGGCAAAGATTTACTCGCTACGGGGTGTGGCAGCGGTGATACTGTGGTGTAGGTCGCAACCTGGTGTCGGTTCAGAGAGGAAACTGAGGAAGAGGCACGGGTGGAGAATGTGTTTCCGTTGTCTGATCCCGGAAACAACATTGGCTTGGGAGGCGCCAAATTCACAACTGTCACCTGTCACAGTCCAGAGTCCCAATGGCGTCGTGCTGTAGTATCTACATCCATTGCTACTGTACTCAAGGCCACAGCGAGAACTTCTTGGATCAGGGCCTTTTCCCCGGGTCTCGATGAGGAACACCCGTCGCTCTTGCAGATATGGGTGGGTGGCCGTGACTTGGGATGGGAAGGTGCCAAAAGTGGGGTGCGCAAGTTTTTAGTCAGCAATATACCGCCCACTTTGGTCCAGCCAAGGGCACTTCTACCATGTAAAGCTGGTGACTAAGCTCTTCAACTGGGAGAGATGCACAGAACTACGGAGCCCAAGGTGAGGATAGGTATGACATGAGATCATATATCTCCGCCGTGTTAATCATTGAAAACATTAAACTCGAGATAGCCACGCCCAACACTATTCCACGTGCCACCTCAATTATCCACCAGAAGATAGGATGGCACGCCGCATGGCAGGTGCTGACTTGGCCGATGATTGACGTGAAATGCACAACATACCTTAACCCTAGGTAAGCTAGAGACTTCTTCTCCAACATGGCTTGATGGAACGCAGCCCAACAGGCCAAGGAGCGGGCAAGTTGGGGGACAGCGCGGGATCTGCTTTGCACATTTGGTAATTGGCCCTTTCGGAAACGCCTTCTGACTGTCGAGTACTACCTTGCCATGCTTGCTGTGATTGCGTCCCTCCAAAATCGTTCATCTATTCGCAGACTTGCGTGACTTGGTGCTTGGTATGGACGGGACGCATGAACCCAACCCCAATAGTGCCCATTCCTCTGCCGCTCTATCCTGTCCCAACCCCGTGGATAGCGAATGCATCGCATAATGTTACGCGAGGCGTGGGTGGGTAGCACCGCCGAGCACGGCCTATAGCCCCTTTGCATTCACGCTTGAGACCCTGACGATGTGATGTGGGTGGCGGCGGCTGCCATGAATACGCAGCATAGTGGCCAAAGTCAAAAGGCACTTTGATCTCTTGGCGATCTAATCTTATCTCCCCCAGATACGCCTCCTTTTCTCAGGTGCCCGTCTCATCAGAATCAGACCCAGCAAACATGTCAACAGCGCGCATCCGCTTTTTTATCGGTGCGGCCTTTGTCGTTGACATGGAAAAGCCTCCGATAACATTCGTCTCCACCTTGTCTGCTGGTGGCTGTGAGGCTGTTTGTTCAGGCTCACTCAAATCTCCACTGATTCCAGTCTCCTCGTCATCATACGGGACGCCATCGAGGTCTAGGTCAGAGAACTCATCTAGCACCGAGGTGTAGTACATGTAAGGCGACTGAAGCTCAACATCAGCATCACCGGACTCGAGGATGTCTTCCAAGTAGTGGTCATTTTCCACATCCTGATCTGTCGATAGCTTCGTCGAAATCGGTAAAAAGCCGTCATTCTTGTCCTTTTCGACGGCCTCTGCCTCCACCGGCTTCCACTTTCCTGCCTTTGGTTCAGTCTCGCCAACGTTCACCGGCTTCTTCATAGAAGGCGGATTGTTGAAACTGTTGACGAAGTACTCGTGGGTCTCGACCGGAAACACACACCATCCCTCCCAAAGACTTAGTACCAATTCCACGCTGCGCTTCCACTTGTCGGCTCGGAACCGGCCCCAGCCTAGCTTATCCACCATCATCCCCAGCTTCTCGAACGTCTTATGGGCCCGAAGCGCATTCTCGAATAATTGACGATAACGCCATGCGTGGCGGATGCCGCTGGTGGATGAAGAGGACAAAATGTCACTGACTACATAGAGGCCGAGAAGCGAGGCGGCGCTTGTGTCAGTTCCACCGGGACCGAGTTTGTCGTCTGGAGCAGGAGAGGCGTCACGAGAGTCCTCATCCTGCTCTTTCCCACCGCGTTTGTAACCTGGGTTTGCAGATGTGTATGCAAATGGCTGCTCCACATTGGTGACAATCATTTCGACGATTTCATCGGCTCCTCGGCTGGCATGCATGATGGCAAATGTCGCTATGCGCGCAATATCTCCTTTTCTGGTCTTGGACAGCGTTGTTGGTAACCGAGACAGCAGATGGGATAGCTTTGACTTTTCGATGGGGTTCAGGAATGTGTCCTCTTGCTCGTTGTGCTCTCCCTGTCGGCCTTGCTCGTCGTCAAAATACTCGTCTTCGGAAGAGTCATACTCAGGCTCCGAAACAAACTCATCCACACCCGTGATGTACTCGTAGGCAAGCGGTTGTTCCGGGGCTTTCCAGGCATGGCTTCCTTCAAACAAAGGCCAATATTTGGCCTTCTCCGTGGACTGCAGACCCGTCACGATTTCCCACAGTCTCCAGCGATACCAAATACCACCCTCACTGCGCGCATCCCATATCCATGCCCACTTTTCCTCTTGCTGCACATCTGGGCGAGACATAAGAAGGGCTTCTAAATGTGGCCCGTGTTTCAGGACCGACTCGATAACTTTGTGTATCATGCGAAGCTGCTTGATATCCCGTGGCGGGGTAACAGGGACGTGAAGAATGCCACCACGGTTAACGGGACCACCCATGGGAGGGCCATAGTGGGTAGGAGGCGCATAGCCGCGATGGGAGCTCACTGAATGCGAACCATGTGATCTCGAGCTTTCCTCGACCTTCTTTGCCCCAAATGGATGTGATACCACCGATGTGGAAGGATGCAGAGCTGTGAGGCCTGACGCGATGGCAGCCGAGGAAAGGTGTCTGTGCAAAGAAAGGAAGAAGCCGAAGCCCAGGTAGCGATTTTGCAATGCGCTGACAGCAGCATCAATCTCAGCAGCCGGGGTTTCCTTTGACAGTGTAACTATCGCTGAGATTGACTTTCTCTCCGTGCTTCGGTCAGCGCCGGTTGGCCCCGCTGGTGGCACGATCTTGACATCCTCCACAGTCAAGTTTGATGGTATTAGGGACTTGATGAATGCGGGTGATCTACCTGGCGGTAAGTTGGACAGACGCAGAGTAGGCCTCGCCGCCGCCTTTTCTTCAGCACGTCCAGAAACAGCTGCTGTCTCCCCTTCATCGTCACTGGCCTCGAAGACTCTGGAGACGGTCAAAGACCCCCCATCTCGGTTCTCGTACCCCGGTTTATCGAAGTTCCGGCCCCTCTCTCGATCTCGATCTTGCTGAAAGCCATCAAATGCTCGCTTCTTGCCGTATGATGACGGAGGAGGTCCCAAACTCCCGGGGCCACTCTTCAACGAGGGCCCTGAAGGGAGCCCGAAATGTCTCTTGCCTGCACCGCCTCCGAAAGCTCCCTGATTATTGAAGGCTGATCGAATGGGCGGGCCAGTTCCGAGCCTCGATGACTGGTAAGAACTCCGGGGGAAGTTGTCATCCTCCTCTTCGCCGCCAAATTCCTTTTGGAACTCGGCAAGGGCAGCAGCGGTCTCTGCCTCTTCTCGAAGGCGCTTCGCCTCGATCTCGGCTTTCTGGCGCTCGAATGCTGACTTTTCCTTTGGTTGTTGAAGCTTGGCCTGAACGTCAGGAAATTCGGCGATATCGTTGGTCGACATATTTCGCGTGTTGCCCAAGCATTGCACTGTGACGAAGGACGATTATTTGCAGGTGATAAAGTATCAACACCTTGACGGCAACGGTCAAAGCGTTGCTGGCTTGGCATGGCCCGTGCACACTCAAAGCTCCTGCGGGTTCGTCGTCAATGAAGCCAACCAGACCTTTGTGGAAGCGACATCCACATCTTGTAGACGAAAGCAAGTTTAGTATGACTGCTGAGTATAAAAACCATGGGTATCTGATTACAGTCGAAAGTCCAACCACACCTCGAGCGAATGAAGGTATTCTTTTTAACAGCACGCTTGTAAAAGATTACTTCGAGATGATCTTGAGCTATAATTCTGGGAGTTCCACACCAGCAACATACTTGGAGATTTCGCAGGGGCGTGACGCAGACAAAAGAGTCCAGAGACCTAATTTGATACCGATGTCACCGCCTTCAGCACTTATCCTCCGCCTGGCGATAGCCCCCGCATTTGGCGGCACTTGGCTGGAGATATTCACATGGTCAGCCAGCTGCCTGCTATGGTACCTATGAAACAGACATCGCCCTGGCTAGAGCAGCCCGGTGGCTGAACAAGAGTTCCAGAGGTAGAAACTACGATGAGACCGAAACATTGTGTATTCAACTACAACTGTGTAACTTGGAAAGAGCGGAATCACGGAAGTGGTGGATCAGAGAGAGAGAGAGAGAGAGATCTATTAGCGTCCCATCGGGTCGGACTGTGGCCCGTGGCCCCATAGGGGTCACGTGCCCGAGCCTTCCTCGCCT